>CAOJCP011876824.1:0-11414 GCA_948332465.1 Euphorbia lomelii
GGGTTTCTCTATTTTCATAATAAACTCTATGTGGGGAAATCTACTAATCTAAGGCACAAGCTTATCTCTGTTTGCCATGATTCTCCACTTAGCGGCCATTCTGGAATTCAAGCAACAATTTGTCGATTACAAAGTTTGTATTACTGGCCTAAGCTTCAGAAAACTGTGATTGATTGGGTTTTAAGCTGTTGTGCGTGTAGAAGATGTAAGAAAAAACATTGTGCATCTCCTGGGCTTATGAATCCTTTACCAATCCCTGAGTGAAAATGGAGACAACTCATTATGGATTTCATTGAGGGTCTTCCTCATTCCAACGGGTTCAATTCAACACTGGTGATAGTTGATCGATTAACTAAAGTGGCGCATTTCATAAGCTTTCTTCACCCTTTTAATGCTGCCCAAGCTGCTAAATTATTCATGATACATGTGTTTAAGTATCATGGATTAACTATCTCAATAGAACCGACCGGGATAGAGTCTTTACAAGTAATTTATGGAGGGAATTCATGAAGCTACTGGGTTGAAACTGCAGTATTCCAATTCTTATCACCCTCAGTCTGATGGTCAAACTGAACGGGTGAATCAATGTGTAGAGGCTTACCCAAGATTCATGTGTTTTCAGTGGCCAAAGAAATGGGGATTCTGGTAGCATTTGGCTGAGTTTTGGTGTAACAACACTGTTCATTCAGCAATTAAAATGGCACCATTTCAAGCTCTTTGTGGGTTTTTGCCTACGCCTCCAACTGCTCCCCTTCTTTCTTCAACTGTGGAGGCTGTTAACATAGAGATTTCTACTTTCACTACCTGCAATAATTTGCCAAAAGAATTACTCCATTTGGCCAGCAATAGGATGCAACAATATGCAAATAAAAAGAGGTCTTTCAGGGAATTCAAGGTAGGAGACTTGGTTTTCCTTAAACTACATCCCTACAAGCAACTTTCTATTGCTAAACGCCAATGTCACAAGCTCTCAGCAACATATTTTGGTCCCTTTCTCATAACAGAGAGAGTGGGAAAAGTGGCCTATCGTCTACAATTGCCCCCAACAAGCCGAATCCACAACATTTTCCATGTTTCACTACATAAGCTTCAGATTGATCCTTCAATACCAGTTACTACCTTACCACCTACAGTGGATGATGAATTCATTTTTGTTCCCCAAAAAATCATCAACATCAGGACTGTTTTACTCAATGATCGACATTACAGGCAACTTTTAGTGCAATGGAAAGGTTTACCATTTATATATGCTACGTGGGAATTTGCAGAGGATTTTGCTTCGCAATTTCCTACATTCTATCAGTCTTGGGGACAAGACTGTTCTCAACAGGGGGGAATTGTTAAGTATCACAGAAGGAATTAGGTCAGTTAGTGGTTATATTATAGATTTCATTTGTATTGTTTTTCTTGTTCATCTTTTACTTTTGAATGTTCAAATAAGCTGTAATAGTTAGTTAGAAGCCTAGTTAGTTAGGAATTAGTAACTGAATTCTGTTACATACTGTTGTAGCCGAATTACTCTTTGACTGTAGTTGAGAACCGATGGTATAAAAGCCCATCAGTACCCAATTTATGAGTTATTTTCTCTCAACCCTTTTCTCTTTCCCTAACTCTCACTTTCTCTCTCTACTCCCTCTAAAAACCATTATGTTAACCCCAAGCTTAACATAAACCAACCGGACTTCAACCTCGTTATGAACGATAATAAGTATCGAGTAACTATAACCATTTCGAAACTAAGTTATAACTTTGTGTGCGAATTTTGATTCTCTCTTCCTCATTATAAATAACGAAATAGCAAAACCAACATCAATCCAACTTATTAGAAGATATATGCATAAATATATTGCTTAATATCATTTACCCCCTCTAATTACACTGCTTTCGACATCTTGGCCCCTAAACTTAAGAGCTTACCAATTGCCCCTAAACTTGGCAAAAGCAACAAAAATATCCACAAACTTAAGATGTTACCAATTATACTACAAACCTGCCAAAATGAAGCACAAATATCCTCCTTCGGTAATTGAGATACACAATTGTTAAATGAGAGGTTATTTTTACTGCTTTTTACCAAGTTCAAGGGGTAATTGGTAACTTCCTAAGTTTAGTAGATATGTTTTGTCAAGTTTAGAAGTTAATTGGTAACTTCCAAAATTTAGGGTTCGGGATGCCAACTTCAAGAAGCAAATATGTATTCAGCCAAAAGATATAAACAAAAATCCTGCCAAAATCCACAGGTTATGAAAGATAAACTCAAGAGAAATCTACAGAAAAATGGTGTCAAGTGACCTGAATTGCTAAAATTAAGAGAAACATAGGAATAGGGAAGAAGAAGAGAAAGTAGAAGAGACGAGAAGAACAAGAGAACTAATTCATACATTCCATCTCCCAATTGCAGTAACTGCTACATTATTTATAGGCCGTATAACTATCTAGAACATTCTAGCTAATACCACATGTATAGTTAGTTTTACCACTTTCTTTAACACAATGTGTAGTTACTTTTCCCTCTCTAATACCACATGTTTGATGCTTATTGGTCATACAGGACTACTGAGCTTTTTTAGCATTCTTGGAGACATATCCCAATGTAATGACGTATAGTTGGTTTTCCCTCTCCTTTAACACATCAAACAAATCGTCTAAGAATTTGTTAAATTTCTTTCAGTAAGCATACTTCAATCCTATAATTTCACATGAAAGAAACAGAAACTTCTAAATCCCAATTGATTCCTAATGTTTCTGCAAAATAGATGGTCTTCGGAGGCAGAAAAATTGAATCAGCAACCAAACCATGAGTCATATAATATGCATCCAACATTATATAGCAACCAGTATCTGTAATAACGGTCACAATTATAAGATTAGGCCTAATTGCAAGCGCAGCTACACCTTCTAGCCCATGAGTATGTGTGTCCGCATACAATGAAATATTGTCTTCGAGTTCAATCACTTATTGCAGCTTCTTTTCTTCAAGCTATTGTTGCAACACATTCAATTCTGAATTTTGAAGCAGTAATTGAGCTTCAATTTCATGTCTCTTATCCTCAAATAGAGAATTCTTTACTTCTTTACACAGGATATCGCATGGCTCTTTCAGTCCGTTTTCTGCAAACACTGAACCATCTTCATAACTTGATAACTGGTGATCTCAGAATACGGGACAGTCTTTGCAATATCATCTAATTCAGAATTCTTGAATACTCCTTGGTTGTGATCTCAAATGAAACATCGTATTGCTTCTTAAAATCTTCTCTAAGTGCTAAACTTTCTTGTTGCAATTTCTGGTTGATTTTCTTGTTTCTTCTCCAAATTCAACTGCATTAGATTCGACATTACATTTACAAACTGTTGAGTCTTTTCTTCCATCACATATCGAATATCGCCTTGATCTTTTCGCAACTGAATTTGATCGGCTGCCAAGACCTCCATACTTTTATGATGCTCCAATAACTGCAATTGCAGCTGTGCGAACTTAAATGCAGTAGATTCTGCCTCAGATTCGAGGCATTCAGTTAACTTCTTCAATTGTTCAACTATGACCTCCATCGGTTTATTTGTTTCTTCAAATTTCTAGTTTATGCATTATCGAGTTTTTTGGGATCTTAAGGGCTCTCATACCAAAGTCAGGTTAGTTGCTTGAATCGATAAAAGTAAGAGAGAGAATAGGAATGGGGAATAATAATAAGCAGCTAGTTAGCACCGACACGAATATGAAAACAATACAGGAACGAAAACGGACACCGGAAAATGCCATTTCTAGAAAAATATAGGCTAGGAAATTGGGTGGAAACGTGTCAAGTTTCGGTTTCCGACACCGACAAGAAACATGGAAATGATAGTGTCTAGGAGTTTTCATGCTACCTGGATAAGAAGTAGAAGAGAAGAAATAGTGAATGGACTCCTTCATTCCATCCCAATTACAGTAAGTCAGTAACTAAAATTTTATTCATAGGCCATATGACTACCTTGAATATTCTAGCTAATACCACTAACACAGTTACAACTACCCACAATTGCAGAATTACCAAACTACGCTTCTCATATAGCGCATATATTTCATATATGTAACATATGGCTCAGCCATTCTATTCAAATCTTTCAGACAATGCAAATATTAAAGCAAAGAGTAACAAATATAAATTATGTTAATACCTGTCATGCAAACGGGACTTCTGTCCTTGCCAAAATTCAAAACTTTCTGCCTTTAGCCTGTATCCTCCCCAGTGTTTAGGTTTTGGGATCAAACTTCTGCACTCAGAAGAAAAGACCAAACACGAATTTTAACAATACTTTCCCCGAGGCAAGAAGACATGCATACCTCAGTGAAAAAGAAAGATGGAACTAGAATCCTCTTTTACTTATGATGCATGATAGGAATTTGTAAACAAGTTCATGATACAAACTTGACTGGATGCTTCATCTGGAGGACGAATAACAATGTAAGATCACAATTTTATCCCGAAAAGGAGAGTACAACTTACATATTGGAAAACTGCTCCTCTAATTCTTTGTATTGCTGGTAAAGGACATGCCTCCCAGAAACTATGGAACTCTGAAGGAAGAAAGGAAACGATACCTCAAACCTCAAAAACTTATTTCAAGACATCAGATGTGATTAGATAAATTGAAAAGAACCTGCTTGCTAACTATGGCTCCAATTTGACTTCCCCGAGGGCGGCTATGGAAGTATTGTTCAGACTCCTCCTCTGGAACTTTCTGTACGGTTCCTTCCACCCTTACCTATAAGTCACAATTAATTAAATGACAATCTGCTAAATGCTAAAGGAGCGCAAAATCATAATGTTCCTCCAATACATTTTGGTGCTTTGAAACAAGGGAATTAGTAATGCTAAATGTCAGGCACAATGGAATTCCACTGATCATGAGGTACAACTTTCTGACTTCTATCCCCCTCTTGCAATCTTCAATTGATGTCAACCAGCAAATTGATACATACTATAGGAAAAAATAGTAGTTTTTAGTTAATTGTTGTTAAATGCTGCATTTAGTTGTATTTTTGTTCATTCTGGTTGTTTCAGTTTCTCTATTTTGTAATTAGTTAGGGACTATATTGGCAGGAAGTTAGTTGGACAAGTACCTAACTTCCTATATAAGGGAATAATTAGAAAGGCATTGAAGAGTTATCAATAAACTTACTATTCACAAATCTTCAAATTACCATGCTAGTATCAGTTGGAATCCATCAGATTGTTACACATATCTTACAGTTCACGAAACTGACACCAGCAGATGGTGAAATTCAAATGATTTTGCCATTTAATGATTGCTGCATATCAGCATCAACATAATGATTTTTATACACTTTCTCAACAGTGGATGTATCCTCATATGATGTCTAAATCAACTATCCAAATATCCAACCTGGTATCCACACAACAAAATTTGGTGGTGTATTCCGATGAATAGTAACTTTAGCCATGTTTTCAACTACCAAAAGAAGCACGAGAAAGAAAAGGATACAAAATTTCAACATACAAATCTCGGAGAGAGGGAGAGTAATTAAAAAGAAAAGATTAGAAAACACCAGTTAATTATTTCAACCATCAGATATTTCCAGATACCAAGTTCAAATATGGGGCTGTGATCCCAGGTTTTGGAATGGGCTTTTCTTTTGCCAAATTCCCACATAGTTTGAGAAGCGATTATCCATATGGTAAAAGAACACATACAAGCCTAACGTTATTTGTGGTTTTCCTTGCATATTATTAAACATAGGACAAATAGAACAAGAACAAAAGAACTGTGAAAAATCTTGTCTTAATCTTTAATCTATAAATGACATGAAATCCAAACAAATGCAGACAGGAAATGAAAAACTGAGAAACGGAAACTAAAGAAGCCCAATCTAGTATCAAATGACAATTATGCAAGACCTGGCGATTAAGACGATCCCAGAAGAAAAGAAGAGCTGCATTAGGATTTTCAGATAATTCACGTGCTTTCCGGCTCTCATAATTTGTGTACCTGAAAAGCATAGTAGCAGCGAGAATAAAAACCGCAACTAATCTAGAAACACAGCATTTTTCTCAACATGCCCATTAGAATAGTAGCAAAAAACTGACCAGACAAATCCATCCTGATCAACTCCTTTCAACAGTACCATTCTTGATGAGCTGGAGCAGAAAGAAAACAATATATGATGAATTATTAACTGGTTCCACTGCCACATATATGAACTGGAATAAAAGGAAAACAGAGCACTGGAAATGTAGCAATTCCACTAAATAATTAACATTAAATGTAAACAATGGATATTGTAGCTAAAAGGTAGCTGATATTTCGGATTTTGGAGAGGGAAGAGCATTTGCAATTTTTCATGGTTGAACCTCAGTTCATCTACGCATTACGTAATATGTAATGGATTGCTAACTGCGTCCACAAAGAATTACCAGTAAGAAAATTTTGTCGCACAATTTTTATTTATAATGAAACGGGATCCAGTTATGCCAAAACCTCAAAGGCAGCCTAAATAACTAAGTAGAGACATTGGCTCAGAGTATGAGAAGTTGATGCTGGTCACATTTCAGTAGAAACTTGTAATGTGCTTTTATCATTTAGATTTGAACTAGTAGATATTCCAAATTACAAGGGCTACGGTAGGCATGTTGCATGAAGATTTCACTAAGAAAAGAGTGAATGAAGTTGATCTATTTCAAGATGCAGCAACATATGTGTCTCCTACACATTACGTCATTACTACATTCCAACATGGAATTATTACTTCATTACGTTTTCAATACTTCTTCTATACTTTTATTAAGATTTATCATATGATTTACATTGTTATTCTCGGATGTAAGTAGAACTGCTAACTTTAAACTAACCAAATGACATGCAAGAGGAGAATCCAGCAACGAAAAATGTTGAAAATTAAATTTCCCTTCACCCCTAACAGCTTAGTAAGACTACTAAAAATTCTGAAGAGGCGATAAAAGAAAAATTATGTTCTTTCTGCTGCAAGGCTTTCACTCCATGCCACAATATTGAGTATAAAGTATTTTGATCCAATAAAAATTGGCTGGCGTAAGAAATTGAAATGTTCAATGATCTATAGTATATTTTACTACACCCAAATGCCTGTAAACAGAAGTAAAGGACACAGACAATGCATTTCCTTTTTATAAGATTTCTTCTATCAGCTAAACGAGAAATAGAATTACTTTGTTGAATCTATTCACTTTCCAATCTGCAAGGTTGTTCTGATACTAAACTAAGGACTGTCAACTAGTGGAAAAGAACTTACGGTTTTCCATCCTTTCCAACAGTTGTTAAAGCCATAGCATTTGGCTCGTTCAGTGCAGCAGCCACAGCATCATCAAACCATTTACGGAACTGCAACATTGTTGAATGGTTATATTCTGATGCAGTGAATTAAATTTGTAATTTATTGAGACAAAAAAGGAAAAAAAAAAGTCAAATAGTATAATCAAACAGTATGCATGCATAGCCACATCAAATGAGACTGAAAATCAGAATTACAGCCAGACTTTTATTTATCAACATGGAAAAGAAAGATATGAAAAATGAATTAGCAATGTCACCAATAATAATTTAATACATACCTGATCAATGGGGTTAGGTTCCACCTGCTCCTCAAGGAATTCAGGAGAAATATAGTTTTCTCTCAGCGCTGAAATATCAATTTGTGGAGGCTTTCCAATTCGAACACACATAGATGTGCCAGGATATGGAGGAAGACGCAGCTTAAATTTCTCAATGATTGATGGAGGGACAAATCTACCACCTAAAAAATGGTGTGGACCAAAAAATTTCTTTGCGCACAACTTTGGAGCTGTCAATGAAATCTACAAAATACTAATATCACATTAACACGACGATTGATAAACTAGATAGTCTCACAATGTTAAGAACTATAACAGGTGGTTAATTATAAGCTCTGTTTTGGAATTATAAGTTGGATAATAGGTAACTGACATTCAAAACATACCAACATGTCAGGTTTAATTCCTTCACCGCCAATGTCACCTTCTTCAACATGCCATCCAGATGGAATATCTACAGAGACAATAACTGGCAACTGATTTTCAACACTCTTATGCAACTGAACCAACTTTTTGATTAAGCGATCAAAAGGCGGTCTAGGGGTACCTAAAATATTTCAAAAATTAAAGATAAGTAACAGGAGAAAGATTCAGCTATATCATTTTCACAGATAAAACATGCTGGTTAAGTAATGAGTTCGGACTAGGAAAATTATATAACCAGTGCCATAACAATCATACAGTTCATAAATATTCTTAAGTAGTCGATTGGTGTACATAGATGAACCGATGAACATGCGGCTAGACAGCCGCTAAACAAAAGGCAATTTGTGTTTTTCTCCCTAGTACATATACACCAAAATAACATGAAAAGAGAATAACATAATAAAGTGATTACCGTGAAAAGAAAATCCAAACATTGCATCAATTACTATGTCAAATTCCTTCGAGAAATCTGAAGGCAGATCGTCCAGTTCCACAAATGGGACTGCTAATGATTCCAGCTACAAAATTACTAACATCAAATAAAAAGTCTGATAAACAGCACTATCTGATGCTTGAAGAATGTTTCAACTCGGTGCCACTTCACACCTGAGTAACCAAACCGGTATAGAGAGGCTTGGGAGTACGCTTTGGATAACAAATACGTGGTTTATATCCAAAGTGATGCAGGTGGCGAGCTGCAACCAAACCATCACCACCATTGTTCCCAGGACCACATATAGCAAGAACACGAATGTACTCATTTGGTTTATAAACCTGCCAAAGGAATCAATTTTTTAAAAAATGAGTTACGATCTAATTTACATGTATATATCAATATTATGGCATAAGTAATCATAGAGGTGGGTCAATACCAAGTACCATATAAAATTGCCAATACTTAAAACCATGCAATCTGTCACTAGTTAATTTCCAAGATTCATGTATCACCCATCAAAGCAACAAAAGATTCAGCCAGAGTTTTCACATCCGGCAATGTTTTGGTCTTTTTAGTCTACCACTGAAAATCAATTGTAACAAAGGCCTAACTAACCCCAAAAGATATCTCAAAACGCTAGGATTGCCTTCAACATTATAAGGAACAATTAGTCTCCATCAATACGGAATACACACATCAAACACAGTCTATCATGCCTATCACATATCAAGCTTAACACCAAACTTTGATACCATGTTGTAAATGGCCTAACTAATGCGGGGATTCCGTTTGTTTCACGGTCCATGTAGTTCTGGGCGTAAGAAGTGTTGGAATCCCACATCGGTTTGAGATAGAGTGGACTGCTCCATATAAGGTTGAGGCAAACCTATCCCCTAGATGTACATTTTGGGGTTAGTAGGCCTTTGTTGCATGGTATTAGGGTCTTGGGGGATGATAGTCCATGGTTTGATGTGGGAATTCCGTTTGTTTCACGCTTCATGTGGTTCTGAGCATGAGGGGGAGTGTTGGAATCCCACATCGGTTTGAGATTGAGAGGTATTGCTCGATATAAGGTTGAGGCAAACCTATCCCCTAGAGGTATCTTTCGGGGTCAGTTAGGCCTTTGTTGCATCAATAAAGGACTACATAAAAGTAACTATAATTAGGTGAAGGATCACGAGATGGGCGTCTGATAACCAAATGGAAGCCAAAAGCAATGTCAGTAACAGGTCTTAGTACTTTCAATTGCCAAAAGAATCAATTTCGAAACGAAAAATAAAAATTGAGCTTACAATCTAATTTCACACATATATATAAATATTATGTCATAAGAAATCATAGCGGTGTGTCAATGCCAAGATTTATGTATCACAAAAAATTCAGCCACAGTTTTCACAACCGGCTTTATTTTGGGTCTTTTTAGTCTATTTCTGGATATTAATAAATGACTGGATAAAGTAACAATAATTTAGGTGAAGGAACACAAGATGGGCATCTGATGACGAAATGGAAGCAAAAAGCAATATCAGTAACAGATCTTAGTATTTTTAACTGCCAAAGGAATCAATTTAAAAGAGAGAGAGAGAGCGGATTGCAATCTAATTTCACAAGTATATATCAATACTATGGCATAAGCAATCATAGAGGTGTGTCAATGTCAAGTATCATATAGAATTGCCCAGACAACAAACCATGCAATCTATTGCCCAGACAACAAACGATGAAATCTGTCATTAGTTCATATCCAAGATTCATGTATCACCCAACAAAGCAAAAAATAAATAAATAAATAAATAAATAATTCAGCAACAATTATCACAACTGGAAATTGTTTTGGGTCTTTTTAGTCTACTTCTGAATATTAACAAAGGACTAGATAGAGTAACGTGAAGGATCACAAGACAGGCGACTTACAACCAAATAGAAACAAAAAGCAATATCAGTAACATAGTGTTAACATCAGCAGATCATAAGCTCTGTCGTAACACTATAACATAAGCAAGTAACAAGTTTCGAAAAAGTCAGAGAGGAAGTATTCGGGAGAAAGAACAAGGCACAATAATCAATTAGTTCCTGAAGTTGTCACGAAAAAGCCTCCGTGGTCTCTAAAGTTAAAGAGTCTATATATTAGTCCCCAAAAGTCAACTTTTTAAAAAAATCAAGACAATTACAACTTAACATGTGGCAAGTCAAACTAAAAAATCAACACAATTACAACTCCACACAGGGAATGCCAAATTTTAGGGAACAGTCACTGCACTTCTTAATTTTCTTCTTAATTTCATGACAGTAATGGCTTTTAGTGCCAACTTGACTAATTGATGTTTCTTCCAAAGAACAATAGTTAGAACATTACCTCAGCTATGGAAGTAGCGACGCTCAAACCAGCCAATTCCTGTAAATTTCGTGACAAACATCAGTGTAAGAGCAAGAAGGAAATGAATAAAAAAAAAACAAGATAAATCGACAAAAAAAAAATGAACAAAAAAACCATCAACTGATCCACGCTAAATCCGAGAGGACCCATGAGAATCTCATCAATCTCAGCCGCCTCATTCTGCGTGAGGTAAGAAACAGAATCTGGATTTTGAATGCTTTGCATAGCCATGAGCGATTCACAAGATTTCGAACAAAAGGAACGAATAACAGGAGCCGAAATTGAACAAACAGAATCCTAACAAAGATATCCAAATGAAATTAGACAAATAATGCAGCGAAACTCAACAGATCGAACGAGAGAGAGTGGAGATTATCCTTACCGAGGTGTTCGTGAGGAAGTAGGAGCGAGAAGAACTGAAAATGAAAGATGAATTACGGAGCTTAGTGTGAGTGTGAGTGAGAGTGAGAGGGAGTAGTTGCGTGAGAAACAAACATGTCATAGCTCGCGTTCTGCGTACCAAATTCATCAGCGTTAGCATATGAATGTTGGTTTAGCACCATTTCTGTGTACAATTGCTTCATCG
>CAOJCP012016271.1:0-11038 GCA_948332465.1 Euphorbia lomelii
GGGCTTTGACATTCACGAGACAAGAGGCCCTCTTTTGTCAAGTTGTACACTTGTGTCTCGTGGTTTCTTCTTTCAAAAATCTTTCATTTCAAATATTGTTAACAAAATCTATTTTCCAAAAAAAATGTTTTGAACAATTGCAATTACATCAAATACAATAAAAAATTCATAACTAGAAGGAAAAAATAGTATAAAAGGATGAAATCAAGATCCAAGGTTCAGAAACCTTGACAAAATAACTTACATGTGCCATACACAGAGTTAAACTATTAATTTCCAAACTATTGATGAACTAATTTTAGTCATATATAATATTTCTAAAGTATTAAAATTTCACTGTCTAATTATTCTTATTGACAACAAAATCTAGCGATAAAAAATTTTATAAATAGCTAAAACTTTACTAATGTGTTATGTTCAGGATATTGGCAATTCAAAAATAAAAAAAAAAAAAATTATACAAAACACAGTTTCTAATTATTCGAGAACCACAAAAAGTAATAACGTAGTATTTATATTTCTAGATTATTTGTTCATATGGAAAAAAAGGATAATCAATTGGTAAAGGTAAAAGATAGTATAACATGTAATGTATTATGTAAAAAATAAACATAGTATTTTTTTTTAAAGTTTATAGTAGATTCTCGAATTATGTGTTATGTAGAATAGACGTCCATATTAATAATCTAGCGATAATTTTACTAATAGACAATATATTCTGAAAAGCTATTCACAATATATTATCTATTTTATTTTGAATTGTATTTTTTTAATTAAATAATAACAGACTCAATTATTTTATAAAGTTATCTATATTATTTTAATATTAAAATATTATTATATTTAATGAGAAAACAATTAAAATATTTATTGTAAAATTCATTTTTAATTTTATTTGTGTTAAGAAAAAAACTAAAATATCATCAAATGTTCTAAATAATTTTAAAAAGGGCTTATATGTAGCGCAATTTATTTATAAATAATAATTTAGGAAAATAAAAAGAAAAAATGAAATAGGAAAAGAAAGCGGCGATTCCGGTTGTGTGGCTGAACTTAAAAACAAACCGCTTTGATTGAAATTTCCCCTAATATAACGATTTGATGGCCATACGGCCTCTGCTACAGAAGCTCGCTATCTCCCACCACCACCATCCTTGCTGCATTCACAACAAAGCTCTATTTTCTCTCTTCTTCATCTCCACCAACAACCTTTCCTCTTCCTCCTTTCCTCCTCTTTCCCCCTCCATCGTCCTCCGTCCATTAGCTTACTCTGCTTCTTTATCTCACCAGAAGCATCGCCAGGAGGGCCAGCCATCTGTAAGTATCCATAGCTTGAAGCCTTTGTCTCCTTTGTCCGACACGCTGGCGCAGAAGATCGGAAAATCTGTTCGGCGGCCTGGCGCCTCCTCGAAAGCTAGGGTTTATTCCGACATCAATGTTATCCGGCCCAAGGAGTATTGGGACTATGAGACACTTACTGTTCAATGGGGGTAAGTTGTTTTCCTTCCCCTTGAGTTCGTTGTTTTGCAGTAGTTTAATCAATGTTTTGTTTCACTGGCTAGACATCTGTGGCAAATGAAGAAATAGCCTCGTTGGATCAACCCTAATTTAGATAGCTGCAATTTCTGGTTAATTCTTAGATTATGTTCCTAGTTTTCTCTGTATTATACCTTCTTGACAGCTAGCTATAAGTGCTCCTTTGCGTGGAATTCACTGTTCTTATCAATTGTTACTAGCTGCAAACATTAGTACTATGCTCCTTCGTTTATGTATTTATTCCTTTTATTTTGGTTACTTTTTAACTTTTTTTATTGATTGTGTTTACAGGGAGCAGGATGATTATGAGGTGGTGAGGAAAGTGGGGAGAGGAAAATATAGTGAGGTTTTTGAGGGCGTCCATTGTACAGATAATGAGAAATGCATTATTAAGATTCTTAAACCCGTGAAGAAGAAGAAGGTGAGTAGTAGTCAGTGGCAAAACCGTTTCACTTTTTAATTATATTAAGCAAGCAAAACACAGCACTGGGGTATTTGAGTTGGGTTTGTGGTTCTATTTCTTTGGCAGATTATTATGATAACAAAATCCTTATGGACTTTAATCAGTAGCCCGGAAACTATTACCTAGTAGGCTAGTACCTAATGTTTAGTTATGTACTTGCGAAAATATTGCTTCTACATGCAATTTAGATTAACTGCAGTATAATCTTGCTCCGTGCTCTGTTCTATATGCTATTTTAGTTGTTAGGGCTTACTTAAATCTGTTAGGGGGAAAACCGAACAAGTTGATATGAAACTAAAACTCAAAATTAAATACTTATGACCATCTACGATTGTGCTGCATGAGCTACTTAGTTGCTAGAGCTTCTTGCATAACAAATAGAATGAAAGAGACCATTTTTTCTTGAATCTAGAACAGTTTTTGTCAAATAAATTGTAGCCAGGTCTGTTATACTTTGGTGTTCAATTACTTAAATCTTTTAGGGTGAAAACTGAACAAGTTGATATGAAACTAAAACTCAAAATTAAATACTTATGACCGTCTAAAATTGTGCTGCATGAGCTATTTAGTTGTTAGAGTTTCTTGCAAATCAAATAGAATGAAAGAGGACCATTTTACTTGAATCTAGAACAGTTTTGTTAAATAAATTGTAGTCAGTCTTATACATTGGTGTTCAATTATTCATGGATTGTTGAGTAGTTTTACTGATGATGAAGATAGTTCTGGTTGGCTTCATTTTTTATGTCATTGTTTATTGATAGTTATGGCTGCATAATCAAATTATGCTTATAATTCATTTCAATGAAAATGGAAACAGTCATCTCCAACTGAACAAGCCCTTTGGCTCTCTGCAATGTATCCAAAAATTCTTGGATTTATGGATTTGGAAACTTATTCTTTATGGTGTCTTTTTTTAATTCTCTAGTCATTATGAACGCGTCATGAACCATCTTTCTTCTTGCAAATAGACTGTTACTAGGTTATATCTTTCTCGTTTTCAACATTTCCTTTGCCAGTCTTTATATTTTTGTTGTCTGTTGATGAGAATTTTTACATGGATGTACATTAATGGGATTGATCTTCCTTGATTTGAGTGAATGGCTTTGCGCTCTTTATGGAGGTAGGCCTTTTGGTAATTGAAAGATGTGGTTGTATTTCAAGGTAAGTAGTTGATAATGTGGTGATACAATGAGTTGTGGTATGGTTTGAGGAATGGCTTGCTCTATCTAATGGGGGGAAATTATTTGGAGGATACTCCTTTCAATCTCTCATGGTATGCTTGGATGAAGAGGGGAAGAAGGGATGAAACGAATTTTGAGAAATATATATGGATGAAAATTATTATAAATACACGTTTTGAAATTTATGTCATGCATCTACTCATTCATAGCTCCAAACAAACACCGTATTGGTGCCTAAATGGTTCACAACCTTGAGACTTGTTCCTTTGGGCCCTCCCTTCTGTATTCCTTTTAGCTACGTTGTGTTCTTCCCATGCTGGATCTACAACTTATTGTTTGAGAAATAAAAATTGCAGGAATGATGAGCTGCCTAACCAACTCCTAAAATTAGATCATACTCATCCAATTCAAACACCCGATACTGGAAATTGGCTCCTTCCATATACCATTGGAATTACTCACACTTCGTACTCACCTTCGTATGCCTTCCATCTGCTATTACTACGTTCTCATGCTTGGTTGGTAAGGGGCAATTGGATCTAGCTTGCCATGCGATGATCATCAAAACGGTGAGTTTTACCTCTATCCATAAATACTATGATTGGCTTCTTCCTCATTAACCCTTGGCTTCGAAATGTGTTTGGATGTCTCTTTCCATCTAGGGCTCGCACTGATAGAGTGAGCTCTTTGTATTGCTCCTCATGCTGTTGACTTTCTTTTCCTGAATTTCATCCTACTCATGTTTTTCCATACTCATTAGATTAGACTTCTTTTGGTTGCTTAACTGTCCTGGATCAAATTTCTCTCCACAACTCAAGTAAGTCCTTGGAATCTTCTTGTAAGCATGGTTGATTTGAAGAGATCTAAAGTCAGGTGGTACGACTTCAGGAAATGGGTAATGCTTTAATATTGGATGGGTTATTTGGCCATGAGGCCATGTTAAGTTGGAAGAGGAGGTTTGAGGCTTGTTTTTGTTTTACCACTTTCAACATATCATTATCTTGCCTCTCTTGTAGTTTAGATATTCTAATTGCTATGAAAATGTCACGTGGGTCAAATGAACACATAGCTGACTAGATTTTTGGTCCAAGACCAGATATAAATTTGGATTTGTAAAAGGAATCCCCTATAGTAGGATGTTCTTTTACCACTTTTGTTTTCGCTCTACATATTGACTGTTACATATGCTAGAAGATAAAGGTCATTTTGGTTAGATTCATTTGGTATTCATTCCTGTTATGTTTTAGTCTTGAGTTTGTTATTCTGTTAGTTATTGATCAAAATGGAAATTGTTTTTGAAAGCAAAGCAGACTGCTGGTACATGAATTAGAGTAGATTGAATTGTCGAGCTAGTTGGAGTGAGTTTGTATTAGCCATTTTGAATCGATTTCAAAATACGACTAGAGAGGATATTGTAGAAGAGTTAATGATGATGAGGCAGACTACTACTGTTCTTGATTATCAAGACCGATTAGAAGAAATTAAGCTGAGAATGGAGAAGTTCCAGCCACAACTTGATGATGAATATTTTAAACTTGGTTTTATTGCTGGATTAAAACCTGAGTTGAGATTTGCAGTTCAATCTTTGAAACCTGTAGATATGTACGGTGCGATTCGATTGGCTAAACTTCAAGAGAAGCATCTGAAGGAATTGTTAGAGAAATGGAAATCAGGAGGATATCGAGGAACTATAATCCTACTAACATGATTAAAGCAATACCATTTTCTAATGTTTCTTTGATAAATACTACTCTTGAACAGAAGCAACAAACAGTTTCTCAGCCATTCAAAAAAACACAAGGAGCTTGTTGGCGTTGCAGTGATAGACTTTTTCTTGGACATCAGTGTGCTGTTAAGAAACTGAATATGCTTATGCTGGAAGAAGTGGAAGAAGAGGTTATGGGAGATGAGAAAGAAACTACGATTACTGAAGCTAATAAACCTACTGAAGGAGATCATATTATATTATATGTACATGCTTTACAGGGAGGAACTACTCAAAATATAATTCGAGTAGGTGGATTTGTTGGCAAGAAGGATACAGATTTTATTGTACAACGAAAGTACTCATAGCTTTGTCAATGAAAGATTGGCCGAGATTTTGAAATTACCTTTGCAGACAATTCGAACAGAAGCAGTTGAAGTGGCTGGCAGTAAGAGGTTAGTGGCTTCTCGCCGTTGTAATCAGTTTATTTGGAGTATGATTAGTCACACTTTTGAATTTCCTATGCGTATATTGGATATTGGAGACTTTGGTGTTATATTAGGGGGTGGTTGGATGCTATATCGTAGCCCTGTGTCTTTTATTACAAAACTAGTGAGATGACTATTTCTGTGGATGGAAAAGTGCTGGAGATACAAGGTTTTGAGAAGATTTGTGAGAAGTTAACAGGAGATGGAAATAAGCAATTGTTTGACTAAAAATGTAGAGATGAAATATTCTCAGACGTTTGTTTTATCTGTTCAAACATCTGAACCTGCAAATAAAATAGAGATTCCTGTTTTCAGTGAACTCTATAAATCCATACTACTTGCTTATAAACATCTCGTTCAACCTCCAAAACAACTCCCTCCTTCGTGGCTACTGAACCATAAAATACCTCTTAAGAATCCTGGGCAAACTGTTAATATCAGGCCTTATAGGCATTCTCATTTGCAGAAAAATGTGATAGAGAAATTGGTTGCTGAAATGCTTAAGAGTTGTTTTATTCAGTGTAGTCGTAGCCCATATTGATCTCCGGTGTTATTAGTGAAGGAAAAGGATGGTACTTGGAGATTTTGAATCGACTACAAAGAATTGAATGGGATTACAGTAAAGAATAAGTTTCCAGTACCAATCATACAAAGATTTGATTGATAAGTTGCAAGGGGCCAAGGTGTTTTCCAAGCTGGATTTGCAGTTTGAATATTTTCATATCTTGATGGATCCTGCAGACTGTGCTAAAACTGCTTCTAGTACCCATGAAGGGCATTATGAGTTCACTTTGATGCCATTTGGGCTCACTAATGCACTAGCTACCTTTCAGTCCTTAATGAATCAAGTTTTTGCCCTCTATCTCCGGAAGTTTGTTTTAGTATTCTTTGATGATATTTTGGTATACAGAAATCCGAGGAAGATTATTTTCAACATTTATATATTGTGTTTGAACTATTAGACAGACATCAATTGTATCCAAAGCCTTCTAAATTTGCCATAGGGGTTGCTAAGGTTGCTTATCTTGGTCATATAATATCTGCTGAAGGGATTTCTACAAATCCAGCCAAGATTGAGGCAATGCAAATTTGGCCTGCCCCAACTTCTTTAAAGAGTTTGCTAGGATTTTCGGGTTTGACTGGTTACTATAGGTGTTTATCTCTTCATATGGAAGTATTGCTAAGCCCCTCGCTAATCTCTTAAAGAAAGACACTTTTAATTGGAATCAAGAAGCTCAAGTAGCTTTTGAAACCCTTAAGCAAAAGATGGTGACATCTCCAGTGTTAGCACTACCAGATTTTTCCAAAACGTTTGTGATTGGGTGTGATGCAAGTTCAGTAGGAATTGGAGTTGTTTTAATGCAGGAAGGCAAATCAGTTTGTTATCTGTCAAAGGCTTTGAGCCCTAAGAATCAACTTTTGTCTGCTTATGAAAGAATTGGTTGCTTTGATTCATGCTTGCACTACATGGAGGCATTATTTTGAGACTTCTCAGTTTGTTATTAAGACTGATCATGAGACAATTAAACATCTCTTGACTCAGAAATTACATACTCAACTTCAGGTACGAGGTATTTCGAAATTGCTGGGACTTGATTATGTGATTCAATATGGAAAAGGGAATGATAATGTGGCTGTTGATGCTCTATCAAGAAGAGAAGAAGTGGGACCTGTGTTCTCAATTTCTTCAGTCATTCCTACTTGGATTTATGAAGTTTTAGAAAGTTATAAGGCTGATCCATTGGCTACTGTGTTGATACCTCAGTTACAGATTGATACTCCGTTGCATAATGGGTTGCTTCGATATAATTGGAAGTTGTATATTGGCCAGTCTACTGAGTTGAGGCACACTCTCATTGCTAATTGTCATAATACACCCTTGGGTGTTCATTCAGGCATTAGGCCAACAACCAGCAGATTACAGTAGTATTTTTATTTGCCTAGAATGGCAAATGACGTGGCTAGATGGATTGCTAAATGTGAAGTTTGTTTGCGTTGTAAAGCTTAAAGGATTTCTAGTCTTGGTTTATTACAACCTTTTCCTATTCCTACTCAGGCACGGACTGAAATTTCAATTGATTTCATTGAAGGGTTACTTTTGTCTTCGGGCTTTAATGCTATATTGATAGTAGTTGATTGTTTCACTAAGGTGGGGCACTTTATTGGGCTGCATCATCCTTTTTCGGCTGAAGATATGCAAAGAAATTCATAGATCATGTTTACAAACTTCATGGGTTACCGGTTTCAATATTGATTGATCGAGATCGAATTTTTACTGGACATTTTTGGAGAGAATTTTTCAAACTTTTAGGCAGTAAATTGTTATTGACTACTGCGTACCACCCTCAAACAGATGCACAGACCGAGCGATTGAATCAATGTGTGGAGAGTTATCCTAGAAGCATGTGTTTTATGTGGGGAGAGTACTTAACATTAGCAGAATTTTGGTATAATGCAACATTACATTTTGCAATTGGCATGACTCCATTCACAGCTTTGTATGGTTTTAACCCTTGAGCTTCAGTTGATCCTCTTATTCCTACTACTGTGGATGCAATTCACTCTATTTTGACAGATTTCCATCATCGATGTGCCCTTTTGAAGGAGAGGTTATTTGTGGCTCTGAATCGAGCAAAACAAAAAGCTAATAGAAAACGTAATGACAGGGAGTTTTCTGTGGGAGATATGGTTTTTCTCAAACTTCAACCTTATCGGCAATTATCTATTCAGAAAAGAAAGGTTCACAACTTTCTACTCGATTCTATGGACCTTTTAAAGTGATAGAACGAATTGGATCTGTTACTTATCGTTTACAACTTCCAGTGGGAAGTAAAATTCATGATGTCTTTCATATATCTTTACTTAAGGCTCAACCTAAAGATGCTGTTGTAGTTGACTCTACCCTTCCTCCTATAACTGATGTTGAAGTCCTCTTTTATCCAGAATCAGTTCTGCATGCACGTACATTTTTAATTGATGACATTCATCAACGTCAGTGGTTAATCAAGTGGTTAGACATGCCCAAGATTGATGCTACATAGGAATCTGTTGATGAGATTGCTCACCAATTTTCTGAGTTCTACCAGTGTTGGGGACAAGATTGCTTTGGCGGGGGAAGTATTGTTACGTATGCTAGAAGATAAAGGTCATTTTGGTTAGATTCATTTGGTATTCATTTATGTTCTGTTGTAGTCTTGAGTTTGTTATTCTGTTAGTTGTTGATTTTGTTTCTGTTAGAAATAGAACTGAGGATAAAATTGTAATAAAACTTTGTAATTGAGCTTGTGGGGCATATATACTCCCAAGTTACCCATTTTTAGGGTATTGAATGAAATAACAAAATTCTCCCCCAAAACTTCTCTTAACTAACCTTCTCTCTCTAGATTTATCTTCCTTCTCTTAATCAAGCTAGTTACGAATTTTGATTCTTAACATTGACCTTATAAACTCTAACAATTATTGTTTGCATGAGCCGAGTCATTAATTTCTCTGCATTTCCAATTTTCTCGGAATCTTAGTAATTACCTCAATATGAGTTTCCCAATCAACTCCGAGATATATCTTAATCCAATTCTTGAGCTAGTTGTCAGTTGCACATAAAGACTTACATTACTGATCTTCTTGGCCTCTTCCACTGTGTATAGCTCAAAGACCTGTTGACCAAGTTTCTGCATCTATTTTCGCAAGGACTGGCAATCACATTTTTGGTTGTAGTCTGCTATAAGTAACTTAGAGTTCTCCTTGCGAAAATTGAAACTTTTTTTTGCGATTCTTCCTATGATCTAACAATTGTCTCATCGAGTTGACGCTTTTGGTCTTGACGCTGCAATTGCACTCTCACATCTAATTACGCAGATCAAGGATCTGATTTCGCATCTTCTCTATCTTATTCGCTATCATCTTCATTAGCAATTTGAACTGGGACTTGGTTGCTGGATATTTCCAGTGAATTGGGTTGTCAATTTCTTAGTTTTCTAGTTAGGCCAGCCGTGGTAAATGGAAGTGAATATTGGGAGATTTAAAGAGCCACATTTTGAAAGGATTAGTGTGATAGTAATGAGGATGCTTACATGGATTAACGGTCATACAAGAACAAATCAAATTAGAAATGAGTGCATCCGCCAAAAGACTAGAGTGATACATATCGATGATAAATTAAAAGGAGGACGTTTTAAGTGGTATGAACATATACTACGATGACCAATAGATGCTCTAGTCAGGAAGTGTGAGAATACAAGGATAGAAAGTAAGAGTTGAGAGAGGGGTAAATCTAAGGTTATTTGGAGAAAAATTTTAAAAGATACATTTATTCGATATTGATAAGATTATGATGTCTAATAGAGCTTTATGGCGTCAGAAGATCTATATAGCTGAACCCACCTGTGTGGGATAAAGACTTAGTTGATTATTTGATTTTAAAGAAACTATGAGAAGTAAATAAGTTATGTATTGATTCATTGATGAGTACAGTACTTAAGGCGTGTTCCTTATATAGAGGAAGCTGCTGTCCATGGTACATGGATTTATTAGTGTAACAAAGGCCTAACTAACCCTAAAAGGTACCTCAAGGGGATAGGTTTGCCTCAACCTTATATGGAGTAACGCCACTCCATCTCAAACCAATATGGGATTCCAACACTCCCCCTCACGCCCAATACCACATGGAGCGTGAATCAAATGGAATTCCCACATCAAATCATGGATTATCATCCCTCAACATCAGGCTCTGATACCATGTAACAAAGGCCTAACTAACCCTAAAAAATACAAAGGGATAAATTTACCTCAACCGTATATGGAACAATACTATTTAATCTCAAACCAATGTGAGATTCCAACAAAACTGTATACCAATAGTAAAAATAAATAAAAATTATAAACATATTTATAAATAACACTAAATACATACAATATTCTTATTGTGCAATTCAACCAGAAAACATTACTTTTTTCAAGTATAATAAAAAATTAGACTTTTTTTTTCATATTCTTAAAACAAATTTAATTTTTTTGTCAATTACAAAATTATAAATAATTTCCTTATAAATCCAATGACTTTAGAACTGAGCAATTTCGAATTATATAGAAAAATTAGACTTAAAATATGAATCATGGGTAGCAGTTGCATATTCAAAAGAAAATTAAATAAAAAGTTAACTTTCATACAAAATTTTATAATTCAGTCCGACTAAGCAGTGCTCCTAAATAAATTTATTTTTATTTATTTTGTATTAAGTTTATCTAAAATATCCTGAATAGTTTCTTATATTATTTGTATCTGTAAAATAAGTTACACCAACCTAATTATTTTAAAATATTTTTCAGAGCACCTTATAGTTTCATTGAAGAAAATGCAATTGATTGAGAATTATTTCTATACATTATACTTTACTTATTATAAATAATTAATTCCAAAAATGATTTATCAGATCTCAACTATTATTATACTAAAAGATTTCAAAATTAGTTAGTAGCTTTGTTTGAAGACTAAAAAAAATTAATAATATGTTCTAAAATTGCATTAGATTTGTCTTGCATATACTGTCATTAACATACATATATTACAAAAATTAAAATCTTTTAGCTATTAAAACTATAGTTGTAAAGTTTGCATTTAACATTATTGTAAATAACGCTTAGATGAAAGAGCATTATATATATATAT
>CAOJCP012058486.1:0-11955 GCA_948332465.1 Euphorbia lomelii
GAGAATATCCAAAATCTCATTTGAAAATGAATTTCAAATAAATAAATAAGTTTTCATAAACGAAGAATTTCATAAACAAAATCAAATTGGATATATTTTTGATGAAATGCAAAAAACAAAGATTTTTCAAAAGCAAAGAAAACTTCTTTTTTCCTAAAAGCGCACGTTTCTTGTTTGTTCAAAATGATGTCCGCTCACAGAGACACCTAAGGCGATTGTCTCTAGTTTGAAGAGACATCCAAGGCAGTTGTCACCAGCTTAAGAGACTTCCAAGGCGGTTGTCAATAATTTAAGTGACTTTCAAGGCAGTTGTCACTAATTCAAGAGACTTCTAAGGCGGTCGTCACCAACTTAAGAGACTACAAAATTGTGAAATCTCCAATGCGGTGTTTCTCTAGCAACTCACTTTTATTGCTGATTGAAAGGGCAAAAATTTTTGTTCCAAAACTTATCAATCAAGAAATAATTGTGACATCCAAGAATAGGTGTAACATCCTTGACCAACTCAAGGATTAAGTTTGTTTCCCTTTCTCTTTGTGCTTGGGTGCTTACTATCGTGTATCCTTACTTTTACTTTATAGTCTCGTACACGAGGGGTAGCTTGTGAGCACATGCTTTTACGCCAGGGTGATGATGGACCAATTCTATTAATAGGAACTTTTTTGGGGTCCATTTCGAAGCAAAAATGACAGTTTGTGACAGTTACCATGAATATTCAGAATGCAATCAAATCAATCGTTGAAAATATTCGATTTTGATTTTTTACCTTTTTACTAAGATTTTCTTTTAACACATTAATTTTAATAAAATAAAAAATTTTCGAAAAAAAATTTCTTCAAAAATTTCAAGTGAGTAGAGAAGTAGGTGGAAATGAATTTTTTAAGAATAATTTGATTAATTAGGCTTAGATTAAATAAATACATTGCATAAATTAATTAATTAGATTAAATAAATAATTTTCATTTATTTATTTATTTTATTCTCATGTGATAAAATATAATACGTGTATAATACATTTTATTTGGGTTAGTTAAATAATAATGCATGTAAAATATTAACTTTAGGATAATATACTTGATATATTACATTGTAATTATTTTTAATATAGGATAAATAAAGTTTTTACTTTGAATTAACTTAAGATTAAGGAGTTAGTAATCAACTAGAATGTTTTAAGGTAAATAGATTATATGGCTGAATTTACCTAGAGGTAGATTAAGATTAGATTTATTTGCTTTATTGTTAAGAAAATAGAATTAACTTAGGATTAGGATTGTAGTAGTATTTTAGGGTTAAATTACCATTAGATAAATACATGAAAAATTAAAAATAACCTAATTTCTACTTGGATAGGCTGAAATTATGCATGTAATTAGTTTAGGATTATCTTGCTTGGTAATTAAGCTAATATAGCAACGTTAGAATTAGGAGTTTGTTTAGGATTAAATCACTTAGCTTATAAATACATAATGTAAGTGATTAGTTAGGGACTAATGAAAATTTGCTCAAAAACATACTAGCTAAGAAAAAGCATCCGGCCAAAGTTTACAAGATAAAAAATGTGAGGAATCGGGTTCTTTAAGTTCTATGCAAGGGTCGGTCTTCAATTTTGAGGCAACAAACTAACAAGCTTTTGTGTTCGAGTCTTCAAAAGTGGATTCCACATCATTTTCATCCCAAAATCAAACCAATGGTGAGGATTCTCACTTTTTGTTTCTTTAAAAATAGTTCAATTCTTTGATCAAAGATTTAACTTCTTTTGTCTTTCTTATTTTCGATTTTTTGTTTGTTCGAATTTGCATTCAAATTCATTCTTTTACATTGGATTGCATCTAGATACATTCCGAGAGCTTTTCTCAACAATTTTGCCTTCCTTCGTAGTAAAACTCTTCCCTGATGTAAGTACAACTGAGCTCTAAAGTGAAACCTATGATGATGTGTTAATCTTTGATGTTTCTTGAAGTATCTTGATGTTAATATGTGGTTATTTTCGAATTAAAGCTTAATGTATTATATACGTATGATGACTATTTTATGTCTAACTTAAGCTATACAACTCGAAATTGAGTGATTCTAGTTGGAAAATTTTTGTATCGAAATTATTTAAAATTTTGTAGGAGACATGAAAACTCAATTCTGTTTTTATCATGGTCGAATAAATTTTTGAAGTTTCTGTTTAGTATGAAATTTGCTTTCTTCCAGATTGACATGCCTTTAGTGTTTTAGCTCTAGATTTTGTTTTATAACTCTAATTGACTCGATTCTTGTTGGATTTGTTTTTCAACAGATTTTTCTCTGACTTTTTAGATTAAACATTTTCCAAAATTATTTTGTAAGTATGTTGAAATTTAAGTTGAAATTTCTATTTTGGGTTTGAAACTTGGATATCCATAATATTTTTTGCTTAGTATTTTGACTCTAATTTTCTCTACAGAGCTCTTTTTTTTTTTGCAATTCTTAATTTTATGTTTTCTTTAAGATGTTGTTTACAACTTTGTGGAGGAAAGGTTTTTCAAATTCAATCGTTATGAAGGCTTAAATTCATTTTCAAACTTAGTGGATAGATTGCTAAAATCATTTTCTCAACTATGAATAATGCAGTTACATGTGTAAAAGCATTGCCTTTATTAAATTCGGTAATATCACATTGTAACACATGTTTTAATATTAAAATAGTGTTGCCTTTGCAAAATTCCTATAAAGTTGTTTTTAAATATGGCCTTTTGATCGTCCAGGTTATTCTCGTCCTTTAACTAAAAATAAAATTTAAGTTGATCCAACTCCATCTTTGTGCCCTAATAGCACCTGCACTTGTTTGTAATATACCACATATATTGTGTATATGTTGTTGTGTTATAATTGTAATGACATGTGGATGTTAACTAACATTTGTTTTGCAGCAACATTTTATTCTATTTTTATTTTTACCGTATTGTAGGCTGTCGCAATTGTAATTTTTCTTTTTAGATCTTTGTGTATTTTAGGCGGTTCTAAATGAGTGTTTTGTATATGGTTATTGTTTATGTTTGTATTTTTTATTTCTATCCTTTATTTTCTGATTTTTATTCCGCAATTTTTTTGTAATTTTTTATTTATTTTATTTTATTATTTGATCGTATCATTAACAAAAATTTGAGAACGAAAACTTTAAATTAAATAACGGCTTTAATCATAACCAATCAAAATTTTAGTTTAGGACTCAATTTGAATTTGGCAATATTGATAATAAGCAAGTTGCCCGAATATAGATCTCCGATGATAGGAACACTAGTCCTCTCGTGCAGGGACCGATTCCGAAGATCCGAGCGGCGACTCGTTTTTCTATTTTCGAATCTTGGTTTTGAGATTTTTATGGTTTTCTAATTAGTGTTTTGAAGGAGTTTTTCAAAATTGAGTTTTTGTCATAAAATTTCCCTCGTCCGCGTCACCGCGTTCATACTTCGAAAAGGTCATCCGCTCACAAATTAAAGGAAAGTATAGAATATTTATGTATTCTGGATACTGGTATTACTCATTCTATTTCTAAAAATACTAAATATTTTTCTACTTTAAGAATAGATGAATCAGTTGTTACTATAATATCAAATAAACAAATATTATTAAAGGCTCCGGAAGAGCTAATATTATTTTGCCAAGGGGAACAAAAATTGTTATAAATGATGCATTATATACCTCAAATTCAAAGAGAAATTTTTTATGTTTTAAAGATATTCGAAGAAATGAATATCATATCGAGACTATGAATGAAGACAATAGAGTGTCCCTTTATGTTATAAATATAATTTCAAGACAATGAAATATTCTTAAAAAATTTTACACTCCTTAATCCAGATTATACTACACATATATTAATGTAGTTTAATCAAATCTAACTATAAACCAAAAGTTTATAGTTCCAGATACTTATAAAATTTGGCATGATCGACTAGGCCATCTTGGTTTTACAATGATGAGAAAAATTATAGAAAATGCACAAAAGTATTCTTTGAGGAATCAGAAGTTTCTTCAAAATGGTGGATTTTTCTGTGCTGCTTATTCGCAAGGAAAATTAATTATCAAACCTTCTAGAAGTAAGGTTGGAACTGAATCTCCAGCATTTTTAGGTTGCATACAATGTGATATAAGTGGACAAATTCATCCACCATGTGGACCATTTACATATTTTATAGTTTTAATAGATGCTTCAACTAGATGGTCATATATATGTTTATTATCATCTCTGAATATGGCTTTTGCGAGATTACTTGCTCAAATTATTAGATTACAAGCACAATTTCCTAATTATCCAATCAAGTCAACTCTTGTTAATATTGCTGGAGAATTTACATCCCAAACTTCTAATTATTACTTTATGTCAATTGGGATAAAAGTTGAACATCTTCTAGCATATGTTCATACACAAAATGCTTTAGCAGAATTACTTATTAAATGTTTGCAATTGGTTGCTCGACCATTAATTTTGCGAACTAATCTTCCTACATCAATATGAGGATATGGTAATATTGCATGCAACATCTCTTATATGTTATAGACTAATAAGTTATCATGATTATTCTCCATTACAATTAGGTTTTTATCATGAGCCTAATATTTCTCATCTTAGAGTATTCAATTGAGCACTATATGTTCTTATTGCTCCAGCACAACATACTAAAATGGGTCATCAAAGGAGACTAAGAATTTATATTGGATATGAATCTCCACCAATAATTGAGTATCTCGAGCCATTAACACGAGATATGTTTACTAAACAATTTTCAGATTGCCATTTTGAAGAAAGTAGTTGATAAGTTAAAAAGAGTAGTGAAAAATATGCTTTTAAAAGATGTTTTCTACTTGTTTTTATCTACCGGGGAAGGGCAATCTCTTTGTTCTTAGGAAAATTTGCAAAGGAAGATCTTCCAGAGAGGACAACCTCACTTATTACGTTAGCAGGAATCATTTGAGAGCTTTAGGTGGGAAAAACTGATTTCTTCCAGAAGATGGGGCTGCGGTAGAGTCAAGTTGTAGAGGTTTATGGCTGATTTGACCTTCAAGAAAGTGGATTTGGGTAGTGGAAATGATTAGGACTTTTTACTTTTTTACCTTTTTTCCATTTAGCCTCTGAGAGAAGCTTTTCGTAATTTCTTTTCTTACCTACTATAAATACTAGTTGTTTTGTCTTTTGAGGGGTCGAATCTCCTTCTTCCCAAATTCTGTAATCACTCTTATTAATCGATGGAAGTAAAATTTAGTTTCATTATGTGCGAGTAGTTTCTTTGTGGGGACAACCTCTCTGAGGTTGTCTAAATATACTTCTTTCATATGAGTTATGCCATAACCTGTATCTTTTGAGAATTTTATACCAGAGTATTCATTACTATTTAAAGTAAGAGCCCAACTCAGATAATTAATCACAACGATGAGACCTAACAGATATTTGGTGTGGTGGAAAATCTTGTATAAACATTTAAGATATGAAACCGAAAAGAGATTGTCCTAATTCTTAAGGGTTTAATTGCTACAAATTGATGACAACAAAATATAATACAAAGAAGGAGGAATGGGACCTAAAATAGATTTGGACCAATTTCCTTAGGATTAGAGTGAGGCTGAAAGGTAAGCTTCAATTAGTGAAGGTTGAGAAACTTCAGATTCTGGTACTAATAAATTTTTCCACAACTTAAGAAGAAGAAAAGCTTAGACTTTCCTAATGATGTTGTTTCTACACTATTTACCTTTGATTTTCATTAACAATCATATAAAAGTTATTTTATCATTAATTAGAATTAGCAAAATTTTTCCCAAACTATAAATTTTAAGATTGTCTGTGCTCAATTTACTAGGGGAAATCTTATTAGGTAGTTAACTCCCTGTGGGATCGACCTTGTGTCCCTTTTATACTACAAAATTGTGACCCTAGTGCACTTGCTAGGTTGTATGATTACCAGGTGATAAGTTTTTAGTGCCGTTGCTGGGGAGTAACTTAGCCAAGTTCGATTTTAACAATAGATTGGTGCATTTGATTTTGTTTGTGTGAAATGCTTTCAGGAACATGCATGGAAAAAAATCTCACTATGTGTCCACAGAGCAGGACTGCCCCCTCAACATCCTTTTGATCCCGAAATAGAAGGAACTTCCAAGAGAAGGAGTGGAGCAGCTAGAAGAAGAAGAGCAAGAAGCAAAATTGAAAGAGACAAGAAAAAAAAGGCAAGCTAATCCTAAATCCATAAAACAATCAAAATCCAAGAGATGAGGAAGATGAGGTTGATCCCAGAAGACAAATTCTCAGAACTTATTTGTAGCGAAACACTAAAGGAAATTCATCTTGCATCATAATTCCTAATGAAGGAGAAAACTTGTTAGAGGCAAAACCTTCCATGAGAAATATGTTGCATATGTTGCAAACTATTGTGCAATTTGGAGGACTTCTTGGTGATGACCCTAATTCTCATGTGCAAGACTTTGTGACTATGTGCAATACTTTTAGACCTAAGAATATCTCTTATAATGTTATAAGACTTAAACTTTTTTCTTTTTCCTTAAGAGATAAGGAAAAATCATAGCTGAAAACATTGCAGGCAGGATCTACCACAACATGGAATGACATGGCTAAAGCTTTTTTAACAAGTATTTTCCACCTAAACAAGCTCTAAAGCTAAGAAATGAAATCACTAGGTTTTACTGATTTTTAGATGAATCTTTATCCAAAACTTGGAAAAGGTTTAAGGAAATGCTTAGAAATGTACCTAACCATGACATACCTTCTTGGATTCAACTGCAAATTTTTTATAATGGTCTGACCACTATTCATAAAATGCAGGTAGAAGCAGTGATAAACTAATATCTGGAGGGCTATGCACTAGAAGAGATTTTCAAAATCATAAAAAAACTTGTGATCACAAGTTCCGAATGGAATTATGTGAGTGATGAAAGGACAAAAGCAACTGAGTCTCAATCTGTAGCTCAGCTCTCGAACAAAATAGATATGATGTTGTAACAATTTTCAAAGAAAAACATCTTGACTATAACAAGTTCACAACCAAGCTGTTGTGAAGCTTATGGAGGTAATCATAAAACTGAAGATTATGATATTTCTCTAAATACAGAACAATGTGATTTTGTATAGGGAAACTATAGAGAAGGAAACAGCTTCTCCAACATCTACAACCCAGGATGGAGGAATCCCAACTTCTCCTATAGATAGTAAGGACAACCTCTTTTCCCTCAGCAATCAAATTAGTTCCAGCAAAGTCATCAAAAACTGTAGCAGTCAGGACCATCTAACCCTTTTAAGAAAAATGAAATAGAGGAAATGTAGGAATTAATTATTCAATTTATGAAGTAGAGCCAGACCTTAATCAAGAACTTGGAAACTCAATCTCATCAGCTAGCATAAGCAGTGACCCTAAAAGGAAAAGGATCTCTCCCAAGTAATATAGAAAACAATCACAAGGAAAAATGCAAGGCCATTACGCTACATGATGGTAAGATCTTGAAGGAAACTAACTATAAAACTCATCAACTTGAAATTACAGAAAAACAGGCATAAATGGAGAAATAAGAAAATCTCGAGATTAAAGGACAACCTCAAGGGAGAAACTTGCAGCACAACCTTGAAACAGAGGATGGGTAACCTCAGAAAGCCCCTGAAACAACCCAAAAGGCAAGCCAAGTGTTCCAAAACCTTATCAGCCTAGGATTCTATACCCCTAAAGACCAAAGCAACATGAGATGGCAAGGCATTTCAATAAATTTCTTGAGGTTTTCAAGAATTTGCACATTAACGTTCCAGTTGCAGAAGCATTAGCCCATTAGGAATTCTTGGCCAACAAAACCAAACTGGAGAATATCTCATTGGTGCAACTCAATAGAGATTGTTCATCAATCTTACAAAGCAGACAACCTCTCCCTACAAAGTTAAAAGATCCATGGAGTTTTTCTATCCCATGTTCAATTGGTAACTTAGACATTGATAATACATTGTGTGATTCAGGAGCTAGCATTAATCTCATGCCTTACTATGTCTACAAGAAATTAGGAATCAGAGAACCTTAACCCACCAGGGTGTCTATTCAATTAGCTGACATAACAATTAGATACCCTAGAGGAATAGTGGAAGATGTGTTTGCTAAAGTAGGAAAGTTTATCTTGCCAGTAGATTTCATCATCATAGATATGGATGAGGATATGCATGTGTCTATAATATTAGGAAGACCATTTTTGGCTACAAGAGGAACTTTAATTGATGTGTATAATAGAAAACTTATTTTGAAAATATATGAAGAAGAAATTATATTCAAAATGAATAAAGCAATGAGATATTCTACTTCAAGTGATTATTAGTGTTACGTCCTAGATGCAACTAATGTTAATCTGAACCCATATTTTTTGCAGGAATTCAATGAAGAAGAGCTCAATGAAGAGGAAGAAGAAGTGGGAAAATACATAAAAGAAGAAACATGTTGCCACACATCCATATGAGGAAGGTGAAAAGTGGAACCGCTGACAGATTGTCCTGATTCGGACAACCTCTAACAATACAAGGGAAGAATACTTTTGAACTCAAACCTTTACCTAAAAATTTACCTTGATCCCTCTAATAACTTACCAGTGATCATTTCTAACAGACTTTCTTTCGAACAGAAAGAGAGGCTTTTGAAAATTTTGAGAAAGAATAAAAAAGCCATTATATGGAAAATCCTAAACATAAAAGGGATAAGCCTTTCAGTTTTGGTCAACAAGATTTTGATGGAGGAAGGTCACAAACCTATTATACAACCATAGAGAAGACTAAATCCAAATGTAAAAGAGGTTGTTAAAAAAGTGGTGATTAAGCTACTTGATGCATGTATTATTTACCTAATCTCTAATAGCATTTGGACAAGCCCTGTCTAGGTAGTGCCAAAAAAGGGATGTATGACAGTAATAAAACACAAAAAAGGTGAGCTTGGATAGTTACAGGGTGGAGAGTTTGTATTGATTACAGAAAACTCAATAATGCCATTAGAAAAGATCATTTTCCTTTACCTTTTATTGATCAGATGTTAGAAAGGCTTACTATTTATCAATTTTATTGTTTTCTTAATGGATATTCAGGATAAAACCATATTGCAATACACCCCTTAGATCAAGAGAAGAAAACTTTTACTTACCCATTTAGAACTTTTTCTTACAGGAGAATGCCCTTTGGGCTATGCAATGCTCATACAAAATTTCAAAGGTGCATGATGGCAATCTTCCATGACATGGTGGAAAGGACTGTGGAAATTTTCATGGACGATTTTTCCATTTATGGGAAGACCTTTCAAGATTGTCTTAATAATCTTGAAGTATTATTGATCAGATGCAGAGAGAAAAACCTTGTTCTTAATTGGGAAAAATGCCATTTAAAGTAAATGAAGGTATTGTATAAGGACATAAGATTTTTGATAAAAAGTCATGGAAGTGGATAAAGCAAAGTTTGAGGTTATGCAAAACCTGACTGCCCTTACGTCTATAAGGGAAGTTAGAGGTTTTCTTGGCTATGCAGGATTTTGTAGAAGATTAATTAAAGATTTCTCTAAAATAGCCCAACCTTTGATTACTTTACTCCAAAAAGATGTTGAGTTTAAATTTGACCAAAGTTTTCTTAAAGTCTTCCATGAACTCAAATATAGGTTGATTAACTCTCCTATTCTAGTTGCTCCTAATTAAAAAAAACCTTTTGAGTTAATGTGTGATGCAAGTGACACATGCATTGGGAAAATCTTAAAACAAAAAATAGATAAGCATTTTAAGCCTTTATATTATGCAAGCAAAACCCTAACTAAAACTCTATATAACTATACTATCAATGAAAAAGAATTACTTGCAGTTGTCTATGATTTTGATAACTTCAGATCATAACTTGTCCTATCTATGGTTATTGTGCATATTGATCATGCTCCCTTGAAATATCTGATGGCTAAAAAGGATGCAAAACCTTGTCTTATAAGGTGGTTGCTCTTGTTACAAGAGTTTTATCTTGAAATTAGAGGCAAAAAGTTTGTGAAATGTAGTGGTTGACCATCTGTCCAGATTGCCTAGGGACAACCTCGATGCTAAACATGTAATCTCAGAAACTTTTCGTAATGAATGCTTATTTGAGTTAAATATTGTCCCTTGGTTTGCTAACTTTACCAATTTCTTAGCATGTAAGATTTCTCCTAGATTTTTATCCCGTGTTCAAAAAAAAGTTCTTTGCTAACCTCAAAAACTATATTTGGGAAGAATGCTTTCTTTTGAAACTTTGTGCAGATCAGGTTATTAAAAGATGTGTTCCAGAGGAAGAAATGAGGAAAATTTTAGAAATGTGTCACTCTTTTGTGGAAGGAGGACTCTTTGGTGCATTAAGAACAATAACAAAGGTCTTAAAATTTGGATTTTTTTGGCCCTCATTGTTCAAAGATAGTTACCACTTTGTCTCCCATTGTCCTGAATGTTAGAAGGTGGCAAAAATCTCAGCAAAGAATATGCCTCTAAGCAACATTGTGTTGAAATTTTGCAATGTTTGGGGAATTGATTTTATGGGCCCTTTTCCTAGTTTAAAAGGGAACATGAACATTCTATTAGCTATTGATTATGTAAGTAAATGGGTGGAAGCAACAGCTTGCCCCACTAATGATGCAAGAGTTGTGGTAAGGTTTGTTAATAAGCTCTTCACAAGGTTCGATTGCCCTTGAGAAATTATAAGTGACCAACGTACTCACTTTTGTAATACACAATTTGAAAATTTATTATCTAAGTGTCCACAGAATTGCCACTCCCTACAATCCACAAACTAGTGGACAAGATGAAATTTCAAATAGGAAATTTCAGAGAATTTTAGAAAAGATTGTGAACAATTCCATAAATGATTGGGCTTTGAAACTTTACAATGCCCTCTAGGCACATAAAACTTCTTATAAGACACCCATATGCATGCAATCCTTCAAATTGTTGTATGGAAAAGCCTGTAACTTACTTGTAGAATTGGTATTTAAAGCTCTTTCGGTTTCTAACTTTCTTGAATTTTGAGAGGGAAAAGGAGGGAGAAACAAGGCAGCTACATCTTAATGAACTCGAGGAATTTAGGATGTTTAGCTTAAAAAATGCCATGAAGTACAAGGAAAAGACTAAAGAATGGAATGACAAAAGAATTCAGAAGAAAGAGTTTTTCCTAGGTTAGAAAGTTTTATTGTTCAATTCTAGGTTGAAACTCTTCCCAGGTACACTTTGATCCAAATGGACTGGAGCCTATGTTTTGAATAAAGCTTTTGCCTATGGGGCTATTGAATTACTTAATTCTGAAGGAAAACCTTTTAAGGTAAATGTTCAAAGGCTTAAGCCTTATCTTGCATAAGGGAAACCTATCTCAAAAGAGGTTTTCCACCTAGAACAACCTTGAAGGGAAAACCTTACCGGTGCTCGCTTCACGCACCAAATGAAGCAAATATTTTGATGAAAATCTCATGTTGTCCTAAATATTCTTTTGTCAAAAATTGAATATTATTTTTTCTGTAAATAATTTCTGTAGAAAGTTTGATTTTCCCCTCCCTTTAGGTAAATATTACCTAAGAAATTCTTCGGCAATGTTTACAGAAAGAAAAATTCAATGTAATAGATATCACCGGAAAAATGCAAGTGGGGGCCAGCAGTTAAAAGTTTAAATTTTGAACCAAAAAATTTAAACTGCCCCTTTGCTGCCGCTTCATAATGCCCGAAGAAATCCATAATAACATACAATTTGAGTTTGACTCCCATGCTATAGGGAATCGTTTCCCTGGCCAATCAGATCCCTCTAACAATACGAATTTGAATTTAAAACCAAAACTGTTGTTGCATTCAGGACTATTTAAAGACAATTAAACTCTTAATCTTCCACACTTTGTTTAACACAACCTAAAAGAAAAATTTCTTTCATTATTTTTACTTTTTGTTTCTTGAAAAACTTCTTCGATTTTCAAGCAACAATGA
>CAOJCP012106125.1:0-10246 GCA_948332465.1 Euphorbia lomelii
TATATTTCCTTAAAACAAATGTATATATCGATTTAAATAATGTATATATCAATTTAACAAATGAATATTTTCTTAGAACAAGTGTATATATTTGTTTAAAACTGATATATACATTATTTACAAGGATATATACATTATTAAAACTGATATATACATAACTAAAATTGTTATATATATTACTAAAACTGATAAATACATTACAAGAACTGTTATATACATTACTAAAACTGTTATATACATTATTAGAACTGAAATATGTAATACTAAAACTGATATATACATTATTAAAACTAATGTATATAACAGTATAAAAATAATGTATATAATTATATAGTCATGTAGTATCTTGTTTTAAAGATAAAAATAAGACAAATAAAAAACTCTAAAAGCTCGTGTTAAAAAAATTAACTGTTTGTGATATAATGTCCATTAAATTTGCAAAATTCAATAAAAATATAACTAAAAAATACAACTAACTCATGCGTAATTTGAGGGGTAAAAAAAATTAATAGGGGGTATAAAATAGATTTTTAATAAAAAATGAATATATTATGTATTTTTTTTTTCATTAAAATGCATATTATGAATATAAGATTCTTTATGTATAGATTAAGTTTGTCATAAGAGTCATTTATGTAAAGAACCCAAATATATATACACACATATACCTCCAAATGGAGATCAATATTCTTGTATCAATTAATCATCTCTCCCGACAACACTTGCACCCTATATTTCGAACAAAATAAATAAGCTTAATACATCATTTGACCTTTAAAGTTGACTGCTCTAGACATTCAGACTTAGGAGGTTATCGATTACCCCCTTAACTTGACAAAAAAATAACACAAACACTCTATAAGCTTATAAGGTTACCAATTATCCTCTGAACTTCATAAAAAATAACACAAAACACCCCATCATTTAGGGGGAGTTTTTAGATCAATTTTTACCAGGTTTAAGGATAAATGATAACCTCTTAAGTTCAAAAGTCATTTGTGTTAGATTCGGAAATATAATTAGTAACCTTCTAAATTTAAAAATTTGGATAACAAAAAAAAAAAAACAATTTAAGGGGCCAAATGACACATTCTGCCAAATAAATACATGCTTTCTTTTTCAGTGCCATAAACTAGAAATGAAACTAAAAAGTAAAGCAATTTCAACTAGAATGAGAAGAAGATTTACTCATCTCAATTCCACAGCCGCAACTTCCACTTTGTACACAATTTTCCAAACCAAAGAAAGCAAACTGATCACTAAAGTCCATCAATTAAAGCAACATTACAGTCGCCCCTTAACAGAATTTCATTTCAACAATTTTGCAGTCAAAGCCTTTGTAACTCAACAATGGCCAAAAAAAAAAAAAAAGAATGATAAAAGAAAATATTGTTTTATTTTACTTATCGTGTCTCTTAGGAGAATTCCAAACATTAGGCAAGTATCTTGAAGCAGTATATGGGCAACCAAAGAAACGTAAAATATTTTTGCAATCTTTTTCTCCAAGCTCTTCGCTTCCTTGAGCAGTTAAGTGGGTTAAGTAAGTTTTACCTTGGTATATGAAAGAAAGCTGCTGCCACAGAAGTACAATTAATCCTATCTCCACAGAAATACTAGAAAAGAATAAATAAACAAGCACAAGCCCTCTTGTGGAAAGAAGCAAGGCAGAGCTCATAAATGTCAAAGCAACCTCCTTCAATATTCTCCAAACCATATAACTGTGAGTTCCTTTTAATTTTCCTACAGATGCGGATTGTATCGGCGGCCATAAGTGTACCACTGTATATGCAGACATGATGTAAACATATGTGGTGCTGATGATTGCTGCCATAAGGAACGCGATGAAGTGCCTGTGATTTGCTGCCCCAACACAGTTTCCAATCTGCACAAAAGTCTTGTTAGAAGTCATAGCGTTGGATTAAAAGTAAAAAAATCTGTTCATATAATAGTATTTAGAGAAACTGAACTTCAATCCTAATCTACAACAGCTTTCTTACCGAAAATTTAGAAGAAATTCACATGGATAGAAAAAGGGCAAAAAAAGTAGTTTTTTTTTTTTTTTTTTTTTCAGCTACATCTGGCCAAATTTATTTTCAACACTAGGACTTTGGATTGCCAAAAATTCTCCCCTGCCACGCGGCGGCCCGAACTCCACATTCAGAATGAAGAAAATAAAAGTTTCATCCATTAAGCATGTGTACAAGGAGGATAACCAGGCTGCAGAGTAGCTGGCAACGAATGGATGTAGTATAGCACACTGAGCTCACGTTTTCTGTACCATTCTAACAGGTAATATCCTATAGTATACTTATCGTTGTTGATGTTTCAATAGTGTCATTCCCTAGACTAGTTTCTATGCAGCTGTTCTCCAAGGTTTTCCCTTTCCTTTTGTTTCAAAAAAAAAAAAAAAAAAGTTTCATCCATTAAACATTACATTTCCGTGCACAGGAGCATGATGGTTCCTTCCACAAGGACCTCAATCATAATTTGGCCCAGTGTGATGGGCCAACTATATCATTTTTGCCAATAGAAAAGACTGTCGGACAGGAATTTTAGAAATTGCAAAGTACAATCTTCATGCTTGATTAGAAGAAAATATTAAAAACAGTATAATCCTATCCAAGGTTCTAAGGGTCACTGGAGGCAATGCTCAAAATATGTAACTATCATGTATAAGAGAAGGGAGAAAGCAGCAGTTAATTAAATCAGGTTTTATATGGTTTATTTTAGCATCTTTGTTATCCAAAGCCAATTCTATTTTTCAATATCCCGACAAGAAAAAGTTGTTGAAATTTGAATGAGTGAGCTCATTCCTTGAGCATCTAGATAACTGCCACAAGAATCCTGATTGCAGCGGTTCTGGTGACCTATATAAGGCTCATGCATTGTTAGCTAATGATCACTATTTTAAGTAATTGAATTCTCTATTTTCCTCTCTAAATTCCCTCTCTCTATCTGCTTCTGCGTCTCTCCAGTTCTCCCCCCTTTCCTCTATTATTTTCTAGTTTAATTCAGCCCTCAATCCTTGATCTTGGAATCCTGATGGTCACACACCCACGAAGTTCAAAATGTCAACTCGTAATCATTGGAAGCCATAGCTGAGAAACAAAATTTTGATTTTGGTGAAAGGAGTAATTTCCACACTCAAAACACAACTTTCATCAAGCACAATATACATTTATACACAAACTTAGGACACTCAAAATCTAAATAGTGATGGGTTTCCACACTTAGGTAACTTAGCTCATAACTCACTTCATATCTCATTGTTTTTCACTCTTTACCTCATTGTAATTCCACATAGTTCAACACCCCCTCAAACTGAAGTGCGTAAATTTATCATGCACGGCTTGAAACTAATACAAACACAAATATAACAAATACAATACAAACCGAAAAATTATACTTTTAACAAAGAAGCATCCAACCTAAACGATACTTTTAACAGATACAAGCATCAAACCGAAACGATACTTGTAATAGACACATGGTTACTCTTGCCAATCAAGGCTTGGCAATCACTCCTGGTCTAGAGCTGGTATTCCCTTTGAATGTTTCTCCCACCTCCTTCAAATGGGACTCATAGTATTTGGCTTTTTTGATGGCTTCATATAAAGTTTTGTGCTCATTGGCTCTCACTGCAGTTTTGATATCTGATTTAGGTCCCCCAATGAACCTGGCTACATAAAAGGCCTCACTGTGATAAGGACTTGGCAGCCTCAAACCCATCCTAGTATTCTCCCACAGTCTTATGTCACAAACTGATATTTCAGCTTGGAGCTAGATTGATAATAGAGAAGAATTGTAAAAGACAATTAAGAGAGCTGATTAATATTTGCAAAGATAACCCTAATACAAAGACTATGGCCTTATATAGGCATTTATAGAACATTCTACTTCTAATATTGCATACACATGACAATACCCTCCCCTTTAACATTCTTGCCTATAAGAATGTAAAAGTTAAAGAAAAAATTGAAATTCACATCTAATAACATCATCCGCATCTGTAAAGCATCCAAAGCCATGATAACACACTGATGACATGCATTTATGGTATCAGAGCCAGACCAATTCTTGTCTACACACTCCAATAATCTATTGTAGCTCGAGCAAAATTTCAATAAAATGCAATAATACATTGTTTTTCCCCTCTCTTTAAGAACGTCAAACATAGCATCCAAATTTTCATAAACCAAACAGTCCACTCTAATCATACTAATACCGAGCATCCCAAATATGATACCTACCACTTCATCCTTAATCCTATTCTTCCCATATAGCCTCCATACTACATACATATACTTTTCATCCCCTCAGGCTCAGAACATTCTTGTCCCCAAGAATGCTGAATTTTATCCACCATTATTGCAACAGAAGACCAACAAAAAGGGAAAAAATTTCAGATATAGTAGTAATCAAATAATTGAAGGAAATTCCACCCGGATCAAAGATAAATATATTTGGCCCAACTCCTTTCAATACTATATTGCTGAAATCTCCATAAGTATTAATAATCCAAAGATAAATAGCACTAAACCTCAATAATTTCTCATAGGCATTTCATCAAACACCTGAAAGGCAGTCCTCCCAAACTCAGTACATGGTTCTATTTGTGATATCATCATTTCCTCCGTCTGTCCAGCAAAGAAAATGAATAGGAGAGATGTATTTAGAACCTTATTTTGCCGAGTAATGGATGAAAAAACACAATTCGTATTACCTATTCTTTTTTGTAGCCATCGGCTCAAAATTTCAGCAACTTATCCAATTAAATCCTCACCAAATGGAATCCATGTGGCATGAGAACAATGAATCACATGTAATGGAATCCAATTGTATTGAAATAATTCATCACTACCATATAATTCCTTAATGCTATTAATAATGGCTTCATCTTTGAAGAATTTCAGAGGCATTGGCCACTAGCGCCTCCGCTACTGCTATATCCATTTTCCGCTGCTCTAGCTTCCGGAGTCCGTTTGCAATTATTATCCTCAATCGATTATACTCAATTAACAACTGATTTCTCAACAATCGATCTTCTGTTTCCAAGTCGATTAGCTGGCGAGACTTGTTCTCCGTCTGCGAATCCTCGTTCCGACGTGGATTAAGAGTAGACCTACTCTCCTTGAACTTTGACACATCGATCTACATTTGTTCTTGATCTGCGACAATATGTTTTTGTACTGTTCGCATTATCGCAACTTGTTCAATTATCTTCTGCAATTGTGACTGAATCTGTTCATTTCACTATCGATTTGGATTTCGCTTTAGCAAAAAATTCCGAGGTCGAAAGCTCTGATAACAATTTGTCACAAACTGATATTTCAGCTTGGAGCTAGATTGATAATAAAGAAGAATTGTACAAGACAATTAAAAGAGTTGATTAATATTTGCAAAGATAACCCTAATAATTATTTGGGCTATTAACCTCTCCAACCTTTCCTCTTCTAAGCTGGCTAATATTCATCTACATAGAGGTGAACTTCTTTTCTTGTTCCTCCTGCCAGGCCTTGATGGCCTTGAGCTTGATTTCGGTCGACTCAGCTCTCTCATTGTGTTGAGCAGAGAGTGAATCTATTCTCTAATTCATGGAGTCCATTGCTTTCTTGGCTTGCAGAGTTGGTGGTTTAGGTTTGGTTACCATCCAAGGGGGTCCAAGGAAAGGGTGGCTCTGATACCAATGTCACAGCTTGAGGTGCAGAACTAGATTAAGAGGGAATGAGGAAGAGTTCGGTGATTTGGAGAAGAAGGGAGAAGATTAGAGAAAGGAATAAATAGGGGATTGAGGAGAAATTAGAGAGAGTTTTAGAGAGAGAGAAGATAAGTTTTCATTAATTGTTCAAAGATGATTACAAACAATTTTGTCAAGGCATATATATAGTGCCTTGAGACAAAAGACATTGGGTTCTTGCCCCCAATGTAAGCTAATAAGACAAAAACTACTTTTCTCTCACTTACTTTATTGTCTCCTATCCTTAAAAAGCTACCATCATGCAAAAAGGTATATTGGAGCACTCCCAAGCAAAACATAGGATAAAAGCAGCAAAAACTAAGCACGAAAAGCAAAAACTAATCACTATAACTAAATTAACTGCTTCTTATTCTTTCTTGTGTATGTGACATATTCGTTCTTTTTTAAGGACAAGAAGAATTTTGTAACATCTAGAGGAAGAAAAGAAATAAATTATGTAGAGAGTTGCTAAAGGGTCTAGGTAGACCATATTGTAGAGGATTAACTCTTAGTGCCAGCTGTAGGATTAGCTTTTTCCTTTTCTGTTTTGTGTGTGTCAAGTGGCAATAACCGTAGTCCTGACAATGACATATATAGCGGCCATTGTGGTTTATTGTCTCCTTATGCAATTAATGATAAAGAATTCTATTTCCTCTTATTTCTCTTCTCTATTTCTGCTACTTTTCCTAAAATCTCTACTGTTCTTACTACTTTTTGTCATTCCTACCTCATTTCTTTAATTGAAACAATCCCAAAGCATTACAAATTTCTAAGAATACAAAGACAATCTTAAAAAAAATGCAATGCAACAACCAGTATTGGAATGGATTCTAGCTTCAATCAAAGTTTAAGCAACAATATACCTTGGAAAAATTAAAAATGTGCTCTAACTTCTAAATTATTAAAAAAATGATTGAAAGATCAACTGAAGCTTATTTCTTCTGCTAAATGGACTTCACTAGATAGCGTGTCAAACTAAAAATATCACCCACGTTTCAAGCAAATAAGTAAGTGATTGTATAAAGCATGTATCATGCATTATTTATGCCTAAATGGTAACAACAATTGAAGCTTACGAAAGGGCAGTGATGATCCATATCCAGTATACACATTCCACATGAACGGCAATGATGGGATCTGGGTGACTTCGGCTTGCAACAATAATAACAGAAGGTGTAGTTTTCAAGGCAACCTTTTCCCACATTTGGATAGCTACCCCATTGTACAATTGGTGGTGTCCCAGCACAGCGAAAGGCGGCAAGTCCGAACATTGAACCAGTAGTTATAGACAGGATAGCAGCTATAATCAAGTGGCTGACCCCGCGGAATAAGCTAATTGAGAAGACAACAGGGTACGTTGCCCATACACCACCACCTATACTCTCAGAGAATTCAAAGTAAGAAAAGAATCCAGAAATTTCAAATGATACTGAAATGACATCACAAAGTATGTTCAATCAACTACTGAATATTATCACTTTTTAGTCATTTACTATTCACTAATCACATCACTTGAAATGTTTGGCAATCGAATAAAATACTTTTACCCTTGAGAATTTGCAGAATGGCGATGATTAATATTAGCATGGAATTTAAAATAACTCCAGATTGTGAAGGTTAGAAGCTGAGAAAGGTTGGTTTGGAAGCTACTTCTAGAAAACGACATTATGGACAAAGAAATCCATAATGGATCTTAAGAGAATATATCAAGTGATACAGACAGGTAACACAGGCCAACAGATATCATCCACTAGATTCAATAGGCATAAATACTAGGTCTAATACATAGATTAGTCCCAGAAATTGGCCTTGGGAGCCATTGCGGTCCCTAAATTTAGAAAACGATCTCGTTAGTCCTTGAAGTTGGCAAAAGTAAATCATTTAGGTCCAAAAATGCTGACGTGTCATCAAAAGTCAAACTTTGAAATTTTATACGCATGTTGACTTTTGATGTCACATCAACATTATTGGATCTAATTGGTTCACTTTTGCTAACTTCAGGAACTAACGGGGACGTTCTATAAGTTTAGGGACCACAAAGGCTCCAGAGGCTAGCTTCGGGGAGCAATCCATGTATTATGCCTATAAACTAAAATACTCATTGGCATGGCCCATACTTGTAGGGCCTTACAAGGCTCAAGAGCTGCTGAAATACACAACTGGAACCATACCATACTAAATGACCAAATGGTAAACCTAAAAGCTAAATATAACATACCATAGTTCTGTAATCTGCTCAAGGCATATAGTAACACCAAATAGCAAACAAGCAGCAGTAATGCAAAAATAGAGCATGTAAAGCTACAACCTGGATAATCTCATGCATGTGACATCACATTAAGTAAAATTACTCCAATAGAATCATTATCTAGGGAAAAAAAGCTTTAAAGTTTAAGTATCACCATTGGTGATTCACCATCAATCAAGTTGAGATCTCTACTGTTATTTAAATCTAATAAACATTTCAAAGTACCACTATTCAAAACATACATTGTTATATATTATCAAAAGAAATATTAAGCCATTTCATGTTATTCTCGCAATTCTGATCTCAGAGCCAAGAACTGACTGTTGATTGCTTGACGTAACTGCTCCATTTCCGGAACTACAGGTTTTCTAGCAAGCCTAGGCATTAACCGAGAGCCCTCTGATACCAATGTCAGAGTAGTCTCTGAATATTGGCGGAAAATTTAGATAATATTTAAATAGATAGTGAATATAACAGAATGAACATTCTGTTAGTTACAAGCCTATTTATGGTACTATATTATGCTCAATTACGATTATCCCACTACAACTAACTACACTTAAGTAGGAATATAATTGCTTAACTCTATTTCTTTTTATAATATGTAATAAACATCAATCGCTTTATCCTTAAATTCTTCATAGCAAGACATCATAGATAACACAAGGGAAAATATTGAGGAATGTGCCTTTTATACTTAAGTGGGACTTGTAGAACAAAACAAAGCAAAGAAAAGATGACAATACGGGAACCAAATCATGACAACAATAAAATAGAAAAGTATAGTAACAACAATCACTAAAGTTCTCCTACTTTACGAAGCACTATGCAAAAATGCACATGTTTTGCATCTCAAGTGTATGCGTCTTTCTCCGCCTGTAGGAAGCCAAACAAGCTTTCTTCTGAAAATTACGGAAGATAGCTTAGCTCACTCTTGGCACTACACAGTACATTTGTGACATTGCTCACACACATATTAAGACTCGCACACCTAGCTATGTAAGGAGAGAGTGAGAGAGAACAAAGTGATAGATAACAAAATGATAAATTAAAAAACATACATATTACAAAAAGCATGAAGCTGAAGAGTACACATACGAAGCTACGATCACGCACACGTCTCCACCAAAAGCCCTTATCCTCAGGTTTTTGTTCAATTCGATTTGTGATCGCTCCACACCAGCCACACTTGAAAACAGGAGAGTCTGATGGAAGGAGGAGGCGTAGTCCACAACCCCAGCATGCTGTCTCATTATCTTCCTCAATTGTTGTCACAGAATGCTCCTGCAAGCAATTATAAACTTGTTGAAATGAAAAGAGGCCATGATTTCCTTGCTTTAACATATATGAGAGCTAAATCTTCTCTTAACATAGCTCAAAATTCCAAAAATCCTCCATTTTTCCACACCCAAACATCAAATAAGACAATCTAATGATCATTAATATTCAAGAAAATTCAAGGTTTGCTATCTTAAGCTAGGTAGCATGGACACAGATATGGAAACGACACGGATGCGAAAACGGACGCTAAGAAATGCCATTTCTAGAAAAATATAGGCTAGAAAATTGGGGGAAATGTGTCTAAGTTTTAGTTTCTGACACCGATACGAAACGTGGAAACACCGGTGTTTAGGAGTTTCCGTGCTACCTAGATCTTAAGCATTAAAGTAATACATAAGCACTCAATTTCAATATACATCCGCAACGTTTCCGTTACGAGTTTTCCCACAATTTCTAAGAAGAAATCTTTATTAAAGAAAATGATAGATGTTACAAGTCATTATAAAGGTTTTGATAGAACCAATTATGTATTGATCAATTTCTCTAAGTAACAAACAAATCATACTAACAGAGGGAAAGCAACAAAACTTCAATTCAAACTTCAATGAAATAACTAAAATTTTATTATTATGGAGAGAAGTGAACTTTCACATTTAGAAGTCCTCTCATGGACAATCCAAAGCAAGAACATTGCTAGGTTTGAAATAAGTATCTAAAATACTTAACTAGAACAACAAAAGAAGGAACCTTTATGACTAAGCTAATTCAAAATCTTCGAGGAATTGACCAAAGAGTGATGTTAATCATCGATATGTTGTTTAAACACCCAAAGAAAACCAATATAATCATTGTGTAAAAACAACAAATTATATAAATAGTGTAAACAAACTCGAGATCCAGACTGGTATTCTGCAAAATTGAAATCCATTTTATGTAATATATTATTTATTTACATAAATTATAATATATTATTTATTTTA
>CAOJCP012171867.1:0-16955 GCA_948332465.1 Euphorbia lomelii
ATCTGGACTGCAGTAGTAAGCGTATACAGCTCGAATTTGTTTCTTTGAATGTCACCACTGATTAACAACAATAGGCACCAAATACTTCTAAAAAACACGTCTCTCTCTGTCACGTAGACACTGATGAATGAATTATAATTAGGTTTTGCAATTTTGAATGGATCTTTAATTGCAATGGACCTTAACTCAAACATCAGCCCAACTCCATTCAATGGCCTAATTAATTCTAATGTTTCAAAATCTTGTCTAGTGTCCACATATACTGAACTTTTCCCTTCATTCATCTGTTCGTTTGACCTAATAATTTCTCTGCTAGAGAAAAGCTTTTCTGGTGAAGATATTCCATTGCCAGCACATTCGTCTTCAATCATGCGCTTTTCCGTCTGAGATTCGAGAGTTAGTGCCTCAACTACCTCAAAGGTCTCACCGTCGTCAGAACTTTTTGACGTGATTTCCTGGCAAATTGACATTGTTAATTGCTTTGCTTTCTCCGATTTAGGTTGCTGGCTTCGATTCTTTAAAACTGTAAATCCTTCACCTTCCTCTTCCTCACCGTCGATCGAACTTTTCACGCCATCAATCAATACCTGATGATAAGTTTCTTTGCTACCATTACATGATGGAACCGTAGGAATTTCAATTAATTCTTTAGATACAGCCTGATTTTCCTGTTTTCAGCCACAAATCTCTCGTCGTAGTACCTCTGTTTCCTTGCAGCTGATTTTCCTTCAGATCCTCAAGTCGTTCTTGTCGAAATCGCTTCTCTTCCTTCATTTGAAAATTCGAACGCTCGATAAACAATTCCACATGTTTCGTAAATCTTCAAAATCAGCCTTACTTGCCATTTCAGTTGTGAGTTTTCTGAAACTATAAACCGAGATCGAAACGAGTGCTCTGATACCAGTTGTCACTAATCTGAAATCCATAACTTGCTGAAGTAACAGATATTAAGAGATAAAAGAGAAATAAGAGAGAGAAGATTAAGAGTAGAATTAGAGAGAAAAGGAGTTTGTATTCAATTCATTGATGATCCTCAAACTAATACAATTAGCCCTATTTATAGGCCTAAACAACAACTAATAGAACAATCTAGAATATACTAGGACATATTATAGAACCATATCACATACTATCAATACTACTAATATCCCATATATTCATATCATGACATATTATTATTATTATTATTATTATTATTATTATGTATTTTTATTCAATAAGGATGCGGGAAGAGTTTTGTTAGGGAAATTAAATTTTGGATTTTACCTGAAGCCTCACTACCTTTTCTTGCGGATTTAAGGTTAAAATCCGCTGCCAGCCTGCCACCCTTCCTGTCTGTATCTTCCTATTTGTTTTTCCACCCTAAAAGGACCATAAGAGAAAGTTTCAAATTCAGTCTGCTTGCCAAAAACTTCGGTCTATATGGTTAGTATTTCATGTCTCCAACCTAAAAAAAAAAAAACCCTGTCAGTTCTATTCCAGTCAGCCAATTGTTTCACATGTTTTTGGGCTTGTAATAATGCTTTTCTGAGAATGCCATTTAACTCCCTATGTTGTTCCATCTCGAATAACTGGATGAACTATAGTTCTTTTCTTTAATAGCTAGTGCTACTAGTTAGTAGACCTGTTAATTGGGCGGGCTTTTCAGGGTCAGGACATGGCCAAAGCGGGCTTTTATATAATTAATTTTGTTCAGGCCCTGCCGGGCCCTTTCTCTAAAAGTACAGGGTTAGGCAGAGCTGGGCCAGCCCGAATAATTTAGCCCTCCAAATTATATTATTACAGCGGGAAAACCCCTTTTCGAGTGCAGCAATTTTAGTTGAAAAGCAAGAGTCCAGTTGCCATAAAATCTTGAAAATCACAAGTACCTAACATTTGAATGAATTGATGCATTCAGGTCTTAAAACTTTTAATTTTTACTTATTCAATTCTTATGTTTAAATATGAAACAAAAAGAAAGGCTGTGCAATAAAAGAAATTCGAAATTCAATTCAATAAGCCAAATTCATAAAATATTTATTTACATACTATATAAATAATTATATATTATATATATTAATATTTTTATTTATAATTTATAAATATATGCAGGGCAGAGCATGGCCTAATAGGGCTTAATTTTTGTGACCAGGCCTGGCCCTATAAAACCAGGGCCTCAATAGGACCAGGGCGGGTCAAATGCTAAAAAACTTGTCCAAAGCCCTTCAAATTTTACATGGGCCAGGGCGGGCTGGGCAGGCCGCCCGCCCAACTAACAGGTCTACTAGTTAGGAATAATGGTTTGTTAACCAATTTGTCTAACAACCTGAACTTCTAACAACTTCTTATAAGCTCGTAACTGCATATATTCCTTATTCTATTTAGTCAACCACAACAATCCTACTTAGCTACTTATCCTTCTACGCCTATTCATGACTGGTATTATTCTAGACCACCTTGTGATGTAAAGGTCATTATCCTTCATGGATAAACATGATTAGCTTGTTTAATGGCGGTGACAATAATTTGTTTGTTAACTTGAGGTTAATTCTACATTCTCCTTTTTCCCCCCCTTGAATGTCAGGTTATATCAAATCTTTCAGCTACCACAGGTCCCCTGTTCTATTTGGAATCTTGGGGACGATTCCCAAAGGAGAGTAACCGCCTATTCAAATTGATAGCAGATAGTAAGGTGAAAATTTTTAACTCCGCATATTTGGTTTATGGAGAATCTCAAGTTTTATTGCAAAATATGACATTGTTTTATAATTTGTCTGGGATGGCTCCTTATTATGGTCCCCATTTTTTCTTGCAGAGAGAGGGAGTGTTTTTTATCAGTGGAGATGTTCATTTTGGAGAAATCACACGGTATGACTGCGCAACAGGATATCCTCTATATGATGTGACCTCAAGTGGACTTACGCAAGCTGTTGAGAAGGCAATCCCATCCCCGCTGAAATTCATAGTGAGATTTGTAGCTTTGTTGACACCAACTACTATGAGAGTAATGAACCAGAATTGCAGATTCAAGTCGTGTACATATGGTCTGTGAGGATTTTCATTAACTACAAATTTGTGATCAAAATTATAATTTTACGGCATCATTCTAAATTGTGGATTCTCTATAGGCCAACCCAACTTTGGCGCTATTGAAATAGACTGGAGTGCCTCTCCGGTGACCTTGAGCCTTGAAGTAAGGGACACAAATGGATATCCTGTCAGCAGGGTAAAGTTCCCCTTGTTGGAGTTGCAATCACCTGACATGAACTCAACAGAGCGGATTAAAGTAGGAGAACATGGAAGATACTGCTCTTTTGAAGTTGATTTGCCCTGGATAGTCAGATATCGCCTGGCAATTTTATTCTATTTTGCTGTTTCTGGTATGCCTTTTGATATTTGCAGCTTTTATTTTCAACTAAATCTTGTTTGAACTTTTCCGTGGCCTTGCTAAAACTGTTCTTTATGTTCTGCACTTCTATTAGTAAAATGGAGGACTGCAAACTAGAACAATATGAAAATTTAGATGAGTCATATGTTAATACTAATTTAGGATCAGTTATAGGAACTGTTTCGATAGAAATAAAAGAAAATGGGTAGACAAAGGATAAATTCTGATTTTATCTATTCAACTGATGGATAAATTGTATTACAGAGACAAAGGAATGACGCTTATTTATACAATTATAGCAAAATAATCACCCACAACTGCAGAATAAGAATACCATATACCCTTATGGAACATATGAACCCTACCCTGAACTCTTAGAACTGGATTACATGACGGTGTGTACAAGGCTGTCTCCTAAAATTTCTGAAAATTTTGGGGTCTTGAGCAAGGGTTAAAACATAGGTCCAAAAACAACGTCATTTCATCACTCCAATTTGAAAAAAATTAAAACGCGTGAAATAAAATGTTTTAAGTGTGTTCTTTTATTGCTTTCAAAAGTGAGTTTTTTTTTTTTTAATATTTTACATTACTTTTCTTTTATTTAGGAAAAAAGTTTATAGTGAGTTAATGGTTACATGCTTAGTAAAATATGAGAGAGGCTAAGTGAACTCTCGCGTAAATGAGAGAAATGACCCAAAAGTTGTTTTTAGTGCATTTAGACTTTCATCCCTTATGTGGGTAACCTACATACACAAATGCATTGATTCATGATATTTTGAATATCAATTACGTTATCGTGAACAGAAAAGTTGGGGCCCCGTAAAATTTGGGAGGCCCGAGCGGTCTCTCATACCTTGCTCCCGTTAAAAACGGCCTTGAGTGTGTGAACTAATAAATAATGAACAATTCTCAGTCGAATATACTCTTTTATAGGCAGTAGAACAGACAATCAAACGAAGAATTAGAATTGCTGTTATTAATCATGTCATAGTTTTAGTGGAATAACTGTGGTGCCACTGATTGAATGTTGCAGTGTTGATCATTGGAGCAATAGGAGTCGCATATGCAATTTTGTTAGTCTGCAAGTCATGCTTCTGCAAGCACAAGATTGATTGATAGTCTTTTGTTTATTTATTTATTTTTGGAAGGGGGGATGGAAGCATTTGATATTTAGGAAATATCAAGATTTCATTTCCAACTTACTAATTGGTATAAAATGTTGAACTTCAGAAGTCAAACTTATTATGCAAGTGTAAATATAATATCACTAGCTGTTTTGGACAAGGATTTCCCCTAAAGTAGAATCTTAATCTGGTGCATGATGTTGATGTAGCATTTAATTAAGATATTGAAACTTGGATTCTCCTAAGTAGAATCTTAATCTGATGCATTATGTTGATGTAGCATTTGATTAAGATATTGAAAATGTGTTAGATGATGCAGCAGGACAATCAAACAAAAAGATGAACACTAAAATTCCTGTGGATCTTCTAGTCCAAAAGAAAGTTAGTCATCTTTATATCATAGTTCTTGTAGATATAAAATAATTAAAAAAAAAATTGTCACGAAATTTTATTTCAATCAACAATTGTCTAAAACATTTTTAACAAGCCTATATATTCATCAAAAAAAAAAAAAAGTTGTAAATAAACAAAAAAAATTTCACAAATTTCTTTAAAAATTATAACTAATTCTTAAAATTGAAGAAGTGCAAAAGTAAAAGTCTAAATGACCGACTTCACAGTGTAACAATGATGTTTTTATGTTAGCTAGTTTCACATAATCATGTAGTTTCGAACAATTCATATTTGATTAAACTATTATAAGTATGTCAGTGTTATTTCGTTTACATTATTCTTTTTTGGGTGGACAAAACTTGCTCTTAAATCGTTCTTGTTGAAAGTTTTTGCACAGGTAAGAAATGAGATTATTAAAATTATTTGCGTTGCAATATGGTTGGGCAATTTAAACATGTAAGCATTAGGATTAATTTTTTAAATAATTTGAACACGACTAATTTTCTTGGCTAATTGCTTGTTATTACAACCCGTAGAAGATATGTCCTAAGTGATGACGTCAAATCCTCTTATGATTCCACGCAATTCTGCAAGATGAAATGTGGTCAGAGGTGCCGGGTTGGCCTCGATGAAGATACTCCGATGCTCAAATCAGTAAGCTTGTGGTAGAAGTATATGATAATAACATAAATTAGAATAAGCCTAACATGAGGTTATTTATAGTAGACATAAGAGAACTTCGTTAATGGGCTGATCCGGTGACTTCTGTCTCTTTTCCTAGCTATGGTGGCAGAAAGATAGCAGGTGTACTTGGTTTTCCTTTTCATGTCTCACCAGATTTGGGATAATGTAAGGTAATGTGGTCAAAGCTATCATTACCCGCTATTGCGATTGGGCCACGTGTCACTACTGTGCCAGGCCATCATGGAGATTGTGGCCACTGCTATCAATAAGGATTGCCCCATAAAATCTCTCTCTTCAAACTCTACATGCGTATGCATTAATTTTATAAATGCATCAGATTTTGTCGAACAACTTGACACACACCTTGGAGACTTAACAAACAACTCTACTTTACCATGAATTTGATCCTTATCCAACAAAAGCATCAAATCTAATAGTCTCCGAGACAAAATCGAGTACATTATTTAAAATGGACCGAATTTTGTGCTTTTATTAACCTAACAATTTTCTCATAACTCAGCTTGTGGTCTTAGGTTTTCGCATTATCTCCAACTAAACTCCACAACATATTATTCGAGAAACGATCAACTATCTTAGTTTGTCCATCTGTATGGAGATGATGCCCACTGTTAGATTTTAATTGGGCATTCATTATGTTCCACAAATTGATTATTTCACATGAACATACAGTTTCGAACCCAATATAGCATCTTGAAATACGTTAGTGTCATCCCGTTTATCCATTAGAACACCTCTAAAATTTCTTTTGTGAATATATATAAATTTAATTATGTGATTATGAAAGCAATTTATTTGGAATGTTGAGGTTTTATACTTTGTTGCTCTTGCCAATGCATTTTACATTGCATATTTCTTGATGGTTAGTTAATTAAATTTTGTGTCCATCTATAATTAGTAATTATAAGATCATTTCCAATATTTACTCTCTTCCTACATTTTAAATTTGACATCCTTAAAAAATAGTTATTTTCCAACTATTTACTTTATTTTTTATTTTCCTAAATTACTTTTTTAAGATATAAAGGTCAATTTTTTATTAATTTCGTACACAGCTACATATTTTCCAATTTTTTTTTTAAAGAATGTGATGGCTATCCAGCATTATTATTTTAATTATATATATATAAAATAATATATAAAATATTAATATAATATAATTTATAATTAATAAATTATATAAAAAAATATTCTTTTATTAAATGGCGTGGGAATTTTAGCACGTTAAGACTGACATTTCTACTTCTAGAACATCACCATCTAGCCTTCAGTGAGATAGACCATCCAACTCTATCTCCAATAAAGTTGCATCTTTATTTTGGAACATTTCCACGTTATCTCTAGCAGTTGGCAGCTTTTGAAGATAGCCTAATAAAATAACGGTGGCAACCGCAATATTAATAAAATTGGATCAGACCAACCAAAAAAATTAGACATCAATTAAAGGTCATGTTTGGTTGAAAAATAAAGTGATTTAATAAAAAATCGAATTTAACCAATTAAAACTGAGAAAATCCAAAAAAATGGGTAAATCCACCTTAGGTCATAATTATGTGAAGAATTTTGTTTTAAACTTTAAGCTTTAAGTTTTTAATTAACTTTTAACTTATATTTCCAATCGAAATTAAAGACTAATAAAACAACACTAATAATCAATTTAAAAAATATTAATATTTAGTTATTTTTATATATTTTATTTATAAAAAATATGTAGTTATTTTGAATATTTAATACTTTTTAAATTTTATACTCATTCTATTTTCAAATAATTGTCACTAGTTATTTTGAATGTTTAATACTTTTTTAAATTTTATACTCATTTTATTTTTAAATAAATGTCGCTTTAAGATTTTTTCATATTTACCTTCATTTAAAGTTAGAGAGATTAAATATTTAACGCAAAAATACTTTTATAAGTCTTAATAATTAAGAAGAAAGAGAAATTTTATACAGAAAATAGTATATTTAGAATAAATTTATTAGGAATAAATTAATCATTCTAATAGTGTAATAAATGCATTACTGGTATTAGAAAATAACCTTAAACGACAAATAATAAAAAATGGATGGAGCACTTAATATTTGACAAATAAATTTTTTTTATATATTTTTTAATAAAACTGAATTCCAGTTAGATTTCGGTTGAACTAAAAAACTGTGAACTACTGGCTTCACAAGTTTGATATCTTGTTCGGTTTCAATACTTAGGTCCGGACTAATATATTCCGTAACCGTGAAACTTTAACAGAGCAGTAATGTTATCGAAACCGGACCGACTAGTAAACCGGCAAAACAACTGATTGAAAGTTTAACCGGTTTAATATTGGTTGGACGAGTTTTCTTATTTGTTAGAAAATATATTAATATTTAGATAAATTAAAATAAAAACTAATTATTTTTTAACAAGTTAAATTCCTCCGGCAAATAAAAGATAAATAAAAATAAATATTAATTAGTTTTCCTAGTAACTAGGTAGTTTAATGTTAATTATTTTTTCTATTAAAAAATTTTAAATATTAAATAATCGTAATAAATTATTTTAATTACAATTAAGAAATAAGTTATTTAGGTTTGATTTATTTAATAACTGGTTGCAAATAATTACAATTTATAAAAATCAATATTAATAGAAAAACTAATTAATATTAAACTTGAGTATTAATAGCTGGTTACAATTATATGGATTTTTAATTTTAATTTTTCAAATAATAAACTAATTTTAAATTAATTATAAACATATTTTCTAAATTTATATGAATTAAATCCAAATAAATTAAATATTATCATTTTAGTATACTGCATATGAAGAATTAGAATTTAAAAATTAATTTTGTAAAATGTAAGAAATCATAATAAATTAAAGTAGGTTTGGAAATTCAAATTAAAAAGATATATATGATCAAAGAAAGAAAAAGTATGGGCTGTGACGTGAAGTTTCAAGGCAGAGAAGTCAAATCATTCTGTAATTTTTAACTCATTCAACACAAATCAGACTCAAATAAATCATCTACTTCATATAAAAATGAAGAACTGAACTAAACAGTAAGATATACCAGCAGCAGAAGTTAAGAACAGCCACAAATCGGTGAACGGCGGTAGAGGAGGGGACGGCAGCAGACCGGAGAACGCCGGCGAAGCACTGAACAACGACAGAACAGTGAATGGCGATGGAAAATTAGATGAAGAATATGGAGTGGCAGCAAAAAAAAAAAGAAGGGATGAAAAGAAAAAGAGAATATGGTTTTTACAGTAACATTTACGTGTTTTTTTAAGGATTGGTTTCAGAGCCGGATTCGACCGGTCAGACACCAATCAACGAGTTTTATGCTATAATCGGACCGGACTCTATACCGATTTCCGGTTGAACCGACCGGTCCGGTCCGATTTTAATAACAGGGTCTTCGAGGAAAGTGGGGTAGTTTGGTTTGAAATTTATTGTGCACAGATTGACAATGAAAGCACTGCACTGGTCAAGTCTTGACGCGTTCCTTGACGGACTTGCGTTCCCAATTCCAAAATATATTATAATCAAATATCTTCTTCTTCTCAAACACAGCCATGGCATTGGCACCGCTTCCATTTTGGGCACTAATTCTAATCACCATTGTTGTCTCCTTCAACAAATCTCAGCTCTATGCTCAACAGCCTTACGTTAACAACAAACAGCTCCAATGCTACAATACGGACTTCAACTTCACCACCAAAGGCTACATATGCAACGCTCCTCGGTCCTCTTGCCAATCTTACCTCACTTTCCGATCAGCCCCTCCCTACTATGTTTCTCCCTTCTCCATCGCCTACCTTCTCTCCGCCCAAGACTCCACCGATCTACTCGTCTCCATCAACAACATTTCTTCCGACGTCGCCTCAATTCCGGCCAGTACTCAGGTCATTGTTCCGGTCAACTGCTCTTGTTTCAACAACCAGTACTATCAGCACAACGCCTCTTACACTCTCAAGTTTCGGTGGGAGACTTACTTCACCGTTGCCAACGACACTTACCAGGGACTAACTACTTGCCAGGCTTTGATGGATCAGAATCCTTACGGCGATCGGAATCTGACAGTGGGGGAGACCTTAAGTGTTCCTTTGAGGTGTGCTTGCCCAACTTCTAATCAGACCGAATTAGGGTTCAATTACTTGCTTACTTACATGGTTGATTGGGGCGACAATCTCTCTTCCATCGCCCAGCTCTTCGGTGTTGATCTGCAAAGCCTTCTCGATGCAAATCAACTCTCCTCCACCTCTATCATATATCCTTTCACCCCGATTCTGGTTCCATTGACTACAAAACCGACCAATTTCACACCGGCGGCTAAGTCTCCACCTGCCGCGTCTCCTCCTCAGATTTCCGTCGCTCCTCCGCAGGATTCCGACTCTTCCAGCAACAAATGGGTGTATATAGGCGTTGGATTAGGAATCGCTGCACTCGTCGTTTTTGGCTTGTTTGGCTGTCTGCTTTGGTACCGCAAATCTTCTAGTTCTAGGTCACACCAATCTAAACCAATTTCAGCTCCTGATGCGAAGACTCTACAATCGGAGTCTCCATTTCCGGTTAGCAATTCATGGTCGTTATCTTCAGACGGTGTACGGCATGCTATTGACTCGTTGACTGTGTACAGGTATTCCGACCTGCAATTAGCAACTGGCTACTTCAGTAAAGACAATAGAATAAAGGGGTCGGTTTATAAGGGAAATTTTAAGGGAGATGGAGCTGCAATTAAGGTGATGAAGGGAGATGTTTCAAGTGAGATTAGCATTCTGAAAAGGATAAATCACTCGAACATCATCAGACTTTCAGGATTCTGTGTGCATCAGGGTAACAGTTACCTGGTTTATGAATACGCTGAGAATGGAGATCTCAGCGACAAAATTCAGGCACTTAATTGGAAGCAGAGAGTCCAGATTGCTTATGATGTTGCTGACGCCCTTAATTACCTTCACAACTACACTAATCCTCCTTACATCCACAAGAACTTGAAGACCAGCAACATTCTTTTGGATGTCAATTTGAGAGCTAAGATTGGTAACTTTGGCTTGGCAAGATTACTTGACAATGAAGACGAAGGCGGACTTCAGCTCACCCGACATGTCATAGGAACACAAGGATACATGGCCCCTGAATACATAGAGAATGGAGTTATTACCCCAAAATTAGATGTTTTTGCATTTGGGGTAGTGATATTAGAGTTGTTATCAGGGAGGGATGCTGCTAGCAACAAGAATTCTGCAGAGGAGCTGCTCTCAGAAACAATAAACTGGGTATTGGAAGGCGATAACGTACGGCAGAAATTCAGCGACTTCATGGATGAAAATTTAGGAAATGAGTACCCAATGGATCTGGCATTCTCCCTTGCACAGCTGGCCAAAACCTGTGTTGCACATGATATGAATACTCGCCCTCCCATTTCTCAAGTTTTCATTACTCTATCTAAGATTCTATCCTCTTCCCTGGATTGGGATTCATCCCTCCAACTACACAGTTCTCGGTCTATAAGCGGTGGCAGGTAATTTGTTGCTGAACAATTACTGTACGGAGATGAATATACAATTTGAGGGGCTTCCGAGTTTTGTTGTACCAAAATAAGGCATATAATTTGCTTTAATTGATATTGTCCATGTAATATCAGAGTACTCTTTCCTCTAAAAGCATGAACTCCGTAGCTAAGTTTGCTATTTCAACTCTGCAATTTCAACGTCAATGCAACAAATTTTATTCACGCAACTAAAAAGAAAATAAAAAGAAAAAGAGTATCTGCTCAGATTCAATGGTGTTTCTAAGCTAGTCATAAACACTAAAAGCACAAACATCCTTTCAAAGTATTAATCTGTTACAGTGCTCCAGCAACGACTTTTCCAACTAACATGCTAACATTAAATGTGTAGCATCACGCTACTGCAGGCAATGACACAACGAAGGCAAAATATCTGGCAAGGCCATCCAAAACTCCTGCTAGCTCTATGGCTACTGTGAATGTCCAACTGCACCCTTGTAGGCATTCATGCTGTATGGTCGCGCCAACATTATTCCTCCATCATGATTTCCAAGCTGCAATAAAAAGAGGATTTCTTAGCCTAAAGCCCACTTGGGTAACTGCCTGTACATCATATGATGATGAATAGTCTCCAAACTCCGACATGTCCTCTTTCAGATGCTTGTGTTTCATTCCATGAGCTTTGGTAAAACCTTCCAATATCTCCAACAAGAAGGATTTGTATGAATTGCTCGAAGGACCCATTTCAGAGGGCTTTGACAGAATTCCACATTGGATGAAGGGTCGTATCCAGCTTCTGATTGCCTTGCAAGTAAATGCATCTGAAAGAACAGCTCTGCAGGTCTCATTTCTGAGAAAAAATATGATCCATATGAGCAAGTATAAAACTGGCACTGTCAAGCCTATTTTCAGAAAACGAATGACTAGTAGGAACAAGTAATACATGTCCAAACATACACATGAACCAGTGCAGTTAAAGACAGTTGGGCACACAGGGACAACGGGGTAAAGTTTTTGGCTGAGGGCGTACGTCTCACTTATTTGAGGCACAAGCTCCCCCAAATGACAGAAGTATATTAATGTTTCAACACATGAGATATGTAATAAAATTTACTCACACCACAACTACAAACTTGCAATAAAAAATACATTAACATCTAGGGCGCACCTATGGTGTAAGGTCCAAACATGAAAATTTACTCACCCATTCCACAGGTGCATCAGGGGCACACTTTTAATAACTCTAATAAGAAAATACTAATGAGCAAAAATACCTGGTGGCCAAGAGTACCATTCAAGCCGAAGGTTCTCCTCCCATTTCTGCCTCGAACCAAGGCTCCCTTCTGCTTGAGCCAGTAATAAAGACACACAAGGCAAAGGAATAACAGAGTATGCATGAGCTTTGGTGAGACTTTTTATTGCAAGTGAAAGGAATTGCGAACTAGATAATTGCCTTGCAAGTTCCATGCAAGCAGCACCTGAATCCATTAACGATCACATTATAAATCTGCAACTCGCTAAACATCATATCAACAACGATGAAATCATTGATGAATACCATGACAAAGGAAGAGACTGCTGTCAACACCAGCCAATGAACAAGCTTGCTCCAAAGATTCTTCAGCAGCTAAGAACTCTCGATTCCGAAGAGACAATAAACCAAAAACCAAACTATACACAGCCATCCACATTTTCCACGAATCCTTCCATTCTTTTGAGCACTCCTTGAAACCTAGCCCAGAGATAGTTGAGTCCGCTTGAATATCGTATTGAGATTCCAAGATTTTAAGACATATCCATCCTATATGGTAATCAGTCTTGAGCTCCAGACATATCATATATTCTTCATTAAGTTTCACATGGTCACTTAAAGAGGCATAAGCTCGACATAATAGCAAGTGCCCAAAGAACAGATAGTTAGTTGGAAGCAAAAGCGAGACAGCGCCTTTAGCACATTTGATACAGTTCATTTGGTCGCCACCTTGCAAACATACTTCAGAATTACAAAGTAAAAGTTGAAACTTTTGATATTGATACGGCAAGCTTCCTCTAGCGTATAACTCATTGGAAAGTGCCACAAAAAGCAATCGTTCAAGTGCTGCACAGAGTTGTGAAGGAAACCTCTCCTCACGTGCTCTCTGAAAAATATTAAGTATAAGCAAATACCGTGCATTATGGTTCCATGGTTCTTGCCGTACATACCTATAAATTCGGACAAAACAAGAGAATTACCAAAAAAAAAAAAAAAAAAAAAAGACAATTCTCAAGATTACTGTACTACACCAGGAAAATGCAAGAAACTTTTTAACACAGTAACTCAACCATAAATGATGCTGAAGTGTTCAAAACGCACTGATTTTTGAATAGATATTCAGACAAAATGATAATGCTTATGGAAACTTCAATTTAGGAGGAAAAGAAAAAGCCACAGGTACGTACTTCTGCATTTCTACAATGGCTTCAGGCCCACTTACGCACTGATGACCACATGTGGGGAAAGAAAACTTTGGATATTTGTTGCCTACTGCATAACAAGCCACTGCTCCAGCGCCAAGAATCTCACATCCCGACTTAATACCAACTTCACTGGCACCGCAACAACCATCGGCAATGCTGCACCTAGGAGCTACATGAGCATCTTCCCATTCTTCATTGGATAGTAAAAAGTGACCAAGTAAATCCCTGCTTTCATAATGCACCAGCCAAAAAAAAGCCAATCGAAGTGGCAGCAGTCATATGAAGGTTTTATGATTTATAACAAGGGTAGCTGATAGCCAAATTAAGTGCAATGGGAAAGAGTTCATCTCAAAATTTAGCTACGCTGTGGAAATAGGCAAATCTGGGTGTTTTCAGTTGCATCTAAAACTAAGCCTTCACACAAGATGCACAAACGGACACCTAACACGTGTATCATATAGTTAATCAATGTGAAACCATGGACTGAAGTTAAATCATAATGCAAAAGAACACTAGAGCAATTCTCACCCTGGCGCAAAAATAATACTCCACATCATAATCATAAAGGAAAAAAAAAGCTTCCCTTTTCCAATTTGTGCACATGGTTTCTCAATAAGGGTAAAGTTATTTGCAAACTCATACACCATCTTTCAGGATTTTACACTAGTGGTACATGAATACGGTACTATTTCTTCAAAATCTTCAATTTTTTTGCTGTAATTTTGAATATAAATTTCATATCAATTCAAAAAAATTCCACCAAAGTTAAACTTTTATATTTTGTATTTAATTTTCACATTATTACCAAAAAAAAAAAAAATCAAATTTTTCAAAAGAGTCCAATTTTCTTTCAAAAATTTATTGTGCTTTTAGTTTTTTCAATAGAACAAAATGAAAATTAAAATAGTTCTTAACAAAATTGTAATGGACTCGTACCATCAATGCAAATAAACTAAAACTTGTATATGAACTTGCAAATAAGCTCAAAGTTGGTGGGCAAATTATCCTTCCTCATAAACTAGATTAAATAACACTTCAATCCACCATCTTATTTACACTTCACTTCCTGAAGATAATCTTCATTGATAACCGGTACAACCACAATTGATTTAACAGAAGATCTTTACTGCACTAAAATTGGCAAAATGTCACACTTGTCAAGACCATGACCAAGCATTTAACAAGGACAAGTCATTAGAGTAGTCAGCAAATTGAGTAGCTGTCCACTAAACTTCTGACATACACAAAGGAGCTAAACCAGTAAGAGTGGATTATTCTAGTATCAAAAACTTGTTGCAAACATTGTGAAAGAAAACAGTACTTGTTTTAAAAATACAAAAGTGAACCTAAACTCATAGAACACAGATGTGGCCGAAAAAAATAAAAAGAATATAAACACAAATAAAATCTCAATTTTATCAGAACCTAACAAGTTGAATTTCTAAATGATCACAAACATAATAAAAACGTACCTCCTACAGTTTAAGATGATTAAGCTCAAAGCAATGTAAAGGTTGTTATTTATGTCATGGATTTGCACAAAAAGGCAAATTATACACTCGTTCAAAAACAATGTAAAATAAAGCATGGCAATGCAGAACCAAATATCAATAAGAACTGTAGATGAATATTACAAATCCTGCCTTACCTCAGTATTCTACTGTTAGGGTACTTATGAAGGACTTTCTTAAGATGATTAATTCCGCTCTTAAATCCCAGGCAAAATTCTGATCCATGTTTGACCTGCATGGCATAACAAGAGATTTTACTGTCAAAGTTAAAACCTGTAAACAATTGCTGCCCTCGCTTATCATAAAATTTTTGAGTTCCAAGAATAAAACCAAGAAACGTACCAATTTACTAACTGCAATCAAATAATGCATTCCAGTAATGTCTTCATAAGATACAAGAGAGCTCCGACTGATTGAAACATGTGAATCAAGTCGATTACTTTTATCCAGAGAGTTCAAAGCAGACAGTGTAAAGCTGACTTTTGAGCTTTGGAAAAATTCTGCTGGCAATGCCAACATGCTAACTACTGCTGCATCTAGTCCAGAAACAGAATAAAGCAACTGGCAGATGAAGCTAACTAAAGTAATCGCAGATGTTTGTTCCATTGTAAGAATGCTAGCAGCCAGAGTTCTTGCCACAGATAGAGCAAGGTCAACCTTGCCAGCTTGCCACAAAGAAAAAGCATATATCTGCATGCCTTTCGCATCAAGCAAACCTTTTAAAGAGAAAACAAAACAAGAATTTAGTCAAGCTGCAGTTCCAAAAACAGAGAATAGAGATTTCATTTTCTACACAACATTTTGTTTTGTTGAAAAGGTGGCCCCTCAAGATCACAGAACATGCAAAAAGTATCAAAAGGTAAGGTTTCTTGCCTAAACTTATTAGTCGGTAACTCTAGCTGCTCTGACGCTCTTTGTTCTTACCATAATATTTTTATGAATTCAGAACAACAAATAAAAAATCACATAAATGAAACTATGGTAGAGCAATAGGCTCACTGCATAAACAAATAAATCTGAAAAAAAGCTACACCAAAAATTAAGTACGAATCATCAAGAGAATACCCAGCCTTGGATAGCATTCTTTCATCAAACCCTCACATTCTTGGATAGCATCTGCAGCATACCCAGCCTGCACAAGTGAATGTATTTACCAAAGGAACATTAAAGAATGCATACGCATCACTTTAAACGCTGGAAAAAAAGAAGAGGTTCCCATAACATACAAGCACATTTACAGGTCCAAAAGAGAAGCTTAAAGTTATAGCTTACCATACAAAGAGAACGAGCTAAATTAACTCGTATATCTAGCAAATGGCATTTGCCTGCTTCTCCTGATGAAATTTTCATTGCATAGAGTGCTAGCTTGTATGAAGCTACAGCAATCTGATACTCAGATCGTGCCTCACAAATGAGCCCTTTCAAATTATGAGATTCAGGACAATGAGGTGCTCGTAATACTGCCTGTCGGATGGCTCCATATACCTGTGGGATAACCAGTTAATCAAGTCCAGTTTCGCATTATTTTTTTTTAAAGAATATACTTATCTTCTACTGAATTTACAATATGCCATATTATTTTAATGCTGATACCTGTGAAGATACAAGGTTCCTCGAAAGAAAAGCCAGCTTACCAAGGCCAATTTGAAACTCTGCCAGCTACCACAAATAGAGCAAATCAATATACGCCAAGACATTCGAAAAGTAACCGTAGATTTTGAGGAAAAGATTGAAATTGTATTGAATTGTATTAACTTTCCTATCTATTGCATTTACATACATTATACATATTGCTATTTATACAGAAGGTCAGGGAACAAGATAGGAAACATTAAATAAAACAGCCCATGCATAGGCAACATAAGACAAAACATTATCAAGTTCATTATTTAGCCAACTTGCATTG
>CAOJCP012183283.1:0-16971 GCA_948332465.1 Euphorbia lomelii
GGTCCGCCAGAAGCTCGGCGAGTCCTCCGGGGTCCGCCGGGTTCCGGCTTTTGCGCGTTTTGGGTCGTTTTTTTCGACTTTTTGATTTTTTCCAACTTTTTTTAGCTTTTAAAATAATTTTTTAACATTTTTCAGATAAAAATTAAGTTCGTCTTAACTCAAATTAATCTTCATCGGGGGACCAATTAAGCTGTCCTTCAATTTATCGTTGATTGTTTTCAAAAATTCAAAACACATTTTCGTTCCATGGAACCGACCTAAAAAGGGATTCGGAACTTTCGTTTCATCATCGCTCTGGCACTAGGACCGGTGCTCACAAAATTGTCATTTGAATTGTATAAAATTTTACAAAATTCTGAATTTTCTTTAAAACATTTTATGGATTACATTAAGAAAGAAAGAACATAAATTTTTAAAACAACATAAAATTACAATAAATATTAAAGAAAAAAATTGATATTTTTTATTTACAACATAAATCTTTGTATTTTTCTTTTAAAAAATATGAATATTAAAGAAAATATGTTAATTTTGAAAAGTAACTAATTTATACAATATTATTACAATTAAATTAAAATAAGAGTTAAATAAGAAAAAGTTTTTATCTAAAAAAATAAATATCATTTTATTTGTAAAAATAATTAAATTGACCAAAAAGTTAAACATAATAAAACACAAACTCTTTAAAATATATACAAAGATCAAATAGTATAATTTATTACAATTTAAGAATTAATAAATTGTTTTAAAAAAATAAAATATAAAATAAAGTAAATTCAAATCTGTAAGAAAATATGGTTAGTACTAAGGATAAGGTCACTGGATCCCGGAGATTAAATACCCTTTCGAGGAGGGACATTCATATCGTCTCTATGTCTTTTTATTTTTTTTAATCAATATATTACAATAATACATAATATTTGAATGAAAACATTTTGAAGAAAATAAAAGACAAAAAAATAAATAAATACACGATTGGAAAATATTTACAAACAATACATTCTCAATTCCAACAAAGTGCTAAAATCTTTATCAGAGGATTTTAAGTCCAAGCAAACTAACAAAATTTACAAGGTTTGTAAAACAATCTTAAAAACAAAATATTACTTAAAAAATATATATTTTAAAAACACAAATTAGTGTTTCCAAATTAATATAATTAAAATTTAACAAAAAAATATAAATAATACAAAAATATGAACACGTCTTTGATCTATTCAGCCTAGCCTCGATGTTCAGAATCCAAGTTTGCCGTTTGTGAGTTTTTTTTTTTTTTTTTTTTGTATTCAGAAGAAGAAAAGACTTAAAGAATTTTTATTTACTTGAAATTTAAAAGATGAATTGGAAACTAGTTTTAAGGCTTGTTGCATGAATTTTTTAAGAGAAAATCTCGAAATTTAGAATTTTTTTATGTGGAAAATTAAATTTTTTCTAAATGAATAAAAATATTATCCTTTTGAAGCATTCAAATGACATATTTTATTAAAGAGAAAACATACTTTCCTCAATTTTTTTTTTAAAATATTACCATTTAATCCTAAATCAAAATGGTAAGAAATTCAATTTCTCAAATTACTTCCTTAAAACTTTAAATCATATACCATAATGCTAAAATCAATCATTCCTGACTTAGTAAGGTTCAAATTCAAAATTTTATTTCTTTTCTTTTTCCATCCAAGTTATGAAAAAAAAAATTTAAAACAAATTAATATATGGTTTAAAATGTGAACTCTTTAAAATTTTATTTAAAATTGCATTTTGTAGGATTTGAACACAAGTAGCAATGCTAAAGAAATAAATCTCTTACTATTGCACCAGAAAGCTTCAATGTAACATTTTTATTCTTTCATTTTTTATTTTTTATTTTTATGCTTTAGTCGATCGTACGACGAAATAGCAATTTTAATCCTACAAGCGGTAGAATCGGATGTACATCTGAGAGAATTTTGAGGCTTCCATCATCGGAACTGGCAGACATTTTGCTCAAAGTTGCCCCTCGTGCACTTAAGTTCATACAGTGGATCGATATGGGCTTAAAGTGCACGAAGTGATGCAGTGAAAGGAAGTGAAGACATACCTAAGCAGGTTCACCTTTTGTTGACGCTTTTAGAAATCCTATGTCTTGACTTGTATGAGCAAAGATTTTAAAAAGATCTCATATCTTGACCCTCTTGGAAGGAGGTTGATCTGTAGGTCATAGGAGTAATGTTCGCTTCGTGGGAAAATAAATGAAGTAGAATCCCGAGTGATATTATCTGCTCCAAAATGGAAATTTTTAAAATAAATGGAGTAGAATTCCAAGTGGTATTCTACACTCCAAAAGAGGAACTTCGAAATAAATAGAGCAGAATCCTGAGTGTTATTCTTCTATCTAAAATGGAAATTTTTTAAATAAATGGAGTAGAATTTCAAGGGATATTTTACACTCTAAAAGAGAAATTTTGAAATAAAATGAGTAGAATAAGAGTGGTATTCTATACTCCAAAAGAGAAAATTTTGAAATAAATAAAGTAAAATCCTGGGTGGTATTCTCCGCTCCGAAAGACAAATTTTAAAACAAATGAAGTAGAATACTAAGAGGTATTCTCCGCTTCGAAAGAGAAATTTTAAAATGAATAGAGTAAAATCTCAACACTCAATATTAAATTTAACTTAAAACTTCAACGAGCTCTGATTGAATGTTATGATAAAAAATTTCCAACACACCAATTAGAATCGTAAAACCACTCAAGGACCATAACAAACAATTCACAAATCATATGCATAAGGTAATAAAATCGCCTAAGGTCTCATCTACCACTTAGCCACACTTCACCAATATATAACACAATAGAAATGAGGAATCCCAAAATTATATATACAAAGTATAGGCGTCTAAGCTAACACAAAATTGTAAAAAAAATAAAAAAGGTCATATTCTACATTGTTAGCGCCTTGATTGGTTGCACCACCACTAGCCTCGATGCTTTCATCGCCTTCATTGACCCTCGTTAGCGACCTCATATGCTAAGGGAAAATCCTCCTCATCCGAGAAAGGAATGCCTAGTTCTATATATCATATCAATGGTACGGTCGTGCCTTATCTCCTTTCACTTCTCATGGATGTGTCTCCCTTAGAGAAGGAAGAGGTATCCCAATATGACCTCCTAGGAATCTAATCGGATAACTTCCCTGCCCCAGTAATTCTCAAAGTCCATATTGTCAGCCTACAAATCATTCCTTAGCCATTCTGCATCCCCTTTTGACTTTTGTGCTTCTTATAGGGTAGCCACCTTTTCCTTCTTCTCTATGGCATGGTGTTTTGCCAAATGAAAATGGCAAATGGCGATGTTCATCATCAAAGGGATTGCATGCTCATAAAAACAACTAAGTCATGTCACAACCATAACAACCAAAAATATATAACAAACCAGAAAAATAAACACAAAAACAAAACAAAACAAAAAACACTTAGATGAAGAGACAACTACAAAACACAAAAGACTCCAACCATTATACTTGAGTGGAGCACGGTAGAGAAAGATCATGAGCAAGAGCAAGAACAATCTCCTCTACCACTTAGCTAGGAAGTGGCTCTGTCAAGTCCACAACCTTAGCACACTTTAGAAGCATTCACCTTTGATACTTTTTCCCTCTTCCCAGTTTCAAGGGTTTCATTTAGCTTTGAGGCACCAGTCATAACAAACCTACATCAAATAACATAAAGGATAAGAAACTTGCCTTTACCATGAACATGATTATGAAAAAAACTATACCTTCCCCATAGTAGGATTGATCCCCACTAGCCCCATTCCCACAAGAATTTCCCTAATGGCATTCGTCATTTTCCACCTTGCCATAGGTTCATTCTTTAGAAGCTCTTAGGTGAGCACCTTACTGTCTTGGAGATCAGGTAAAGATACTATAATGTTCGCTATCCTATGGTAATTCCATATCTGAGGGAAAGGAGTGGCATCTTTCTACCTATTGATAGAGAAAAAATGTGCCTTGAAATTGTGCACATTCAGCATAAGGTAAAAAATAAATGAAACTCGGGCCTTTTCTTAAAGGCTATATGTTCTGAGTTCTTAGTGTCCATATATGGCGGAACAACCTACCACTAAGGTGAATATCTAAGTTTTCGCACAAGAAATGATGGCCATTAAGTCTGCCATGGCATTAGGCTAAAGCTAACAAGGACATAGATCAAAGAAAGCTTAAACATTGCACACCTGGTCAGGAATACGGTATTAAGACCCCACCTTTATATGATATTCATATAGGGTAAAATACACTTCGGGAGATGATGAGTCCATTGGGTAGGGGAAGAAATGAGAACAAAACACTCCATAAGGGTATCTCTAACCCCACTTTTCAAAAAAGTGGGGTTGGAGTGATTGGAGCGCCAATTCCAGCTCCATTTTGGAGCTCGTTTACAGTCCCCCTCCAAATGTTGAGGGGGACTGTAGCAACTCCATTCATTTATTTTATTTTTTTTATTTTTTAATATATAAAATTTTATACTTTATATTTATATTTGATGCGTTAGTTGTTTTGTAATATATAAAAGTGGGGTATAGAATATTAAAATAATAATATTTTAGATTTGGAAGAAAATTTTAGAGTTATGGTTGGAGAAAAAATACTGTAGCAACACCAAATTATAGAGATGGAGTGGAAAATAGAGTTATAGGGTTGGAGATGGCCTAAGCTAACAATAAGCATTCCTAAAGAATGAAAAACCAAAAGAATAAAGTGTGATGGTTTGTCCATCATACTCAAAAGGGCCTGTTTGCCCTTATTAGTCGGTCTCCGCCCTTCCCACTTTGTCTTCTTAGGGCGAGCATGGACATAATATCTATCCATTTTATTAACTTTCCCTGAGGTGGCAATGACATTCTTATCCTCCCTACGGGCAAATTAGGATTAAAGGAGTGAGAAGCAGAAGCCTTATTACAGGAGAACGAAATATCTAGATCCATCTCAAGCTCCAAATTCAAATTAATGTCCATCATAAAGATAAAAGTGCAAAAGACTAGAAACAACTAAAAAAAAAAGAAACACCTGAGAGAAGAAAAGAAAAAACAAAGAGAAGAAGGAGAATAAAACAACATAAAAAAAGAGAAAAGAAACCAAGCAAACACAAACCAAAACATGAAAATTGAAGAAGGAAAAGGAACAAAGAAACTATGGGTAAAACAAGTAAGAAAACAAACCAAAATGGTAATAGGAAATGTGAAACAAGAAGTGACAACATGGAAACAGAATAGAAATGCAGAAATTGAGAGGAAGAGAAAAAGGGACACTTACTAACTTTCAAGCAGGAATAAGAAAAAGGATGACTAATTTTCCTAGAGACTAGAGCAATGTACAAAATAATAAAAAAAAAAAGAACAAAAGTTAATTTATAGAGAGTGTCATCCCACATTAATGCCCTGATACACATGTACAAACCTTAATGGGCACTCCTAAATGTAATAATTATAATGAGCGTAAAAACCACACAAAAATGATAGAATATAAGGAGTTGTAGAGATATGAAAAGGCATGCCACTATCATAAGGATTCGAAAAAATACACATCTATAAGGATTCAAAAAGACAAGTCATAATTGCTCACATCTGAAATGACATGTCATAGCCTTAAGGTACCAAGGCGTCTTCAGCCCTTAAAGGTTGAACCACACTACATTGGGACTTATGATAATATATCATACAAAATGCTCTTATTTCTCATGTCAATTTGTATATAGCATGCAACCAGTTGAAAGACTTCTAGAGTTAGAGTGCCATATTAGTATACGCCCCACAAACAATGTCTAGAGCCACTTGACAAACTATTAGATGTAGGTTACTGTGTGAAACAATGAATTATTTCCTTATAAGGAACAACCAATTAATGATGCACTCGAGTATCCTATGATCCTATGATCATCTTGGACATGGTAGTCTAAATATGAACAATGTCCCACTTGTGACGAGATATATATATCCCCACATTTGGTTATTTGAGGTGCGCATTTATTACTTCATTTACTATCATTACAGATTAAGAAAACATTTTGAGTGGCCCTGGGAGATTGAGCCCTAATCATTTTGCAAGATAAGGAAACCAAGCTAGAAGCAAGAATTAAGCCTAGAAGTTATCGTTCACAATTAACAAATAAAATTACATCCACTTTGATCATTGTCATTGGGTTATGGTTATGGTTATGGTGTGTTGAAGAGAACATGTTAGAGATCATACAAATTTGTGCAAGAAAGCCAGTGTAGAGAACAACCTCATTGTTAGCACAAGTTTCATACCAAGCTTTGTTGGGACTTGTATATGGAAACAACAAATATGTAGCTGGAGGTGGCATCACATGATTATCATCGTTAAATAGACTCTTCGAACTCCAAGGGTGTGGTCTAGTAGTAGGGATTAGTCCATCCCGAGTTTGATCCTTGAAAATGTGTATGGAGCAACCTTAAATCTTGGAGCCAGTCATCTTGCCCTTTGAAGCACCCACAATTTGGCGATCGGTGATTAGTCTAGCTATGGACATGGCTTAAAGGTGCCACCCACAAAGAATTGGGACCCATCCAGGACACCTCGTGGATAATCCAAAAAATAGACTCTTCGAAGATTTTAAACTATAATTAGCAAAGAAAAATATAACTTTACTCGATTTAGCCAAAACATATATGGAGAAAGAGATAACTAGACGAAATTAAGCTTGAAAATGTAGTTTTTTGATAAAGCAGTTTAACAAAATAATCCCAAACTGACCTAAAGACTACCTGACTAGACAATGAAAATGGATATAGGCAATATTAGGAGCGAAGAAAGAGGATGAATTAGGATTAAAGGAGAAGAAAGATTAGATAATTTCTGAGAGAAAGGGGTTAAGAAAGGCTAGGGCATTATATAATTTGTGTAATATGATTAGGTCTATTAATTTACTTATTACATTTACATTTCTTGATCCAAGTTGGTGACTAAGAAATGAATCTAATACGAAATTTATATTATTTTTACAATGAATTCAGATTTATTAAATCCAAAAAATTAAAATCATAAACTAAAAAATGAATCTAAATCTATGGAATCCGATCAAAGAAAAATCCATTAATATCATTTCTAAAAAAAGCTATTACATTCTATCTTTATTTTATTAATTGAAAAGGTTATTTATATTTCTTCTAATTTTATTATAATACAATAAAATATGTCTACATTGAGAAGTTATTTAAAGTTGGAAAACGATTTAAATATTTTTAGATTCTTCAATGGAAGAATTTTCAAAATATGTGACGTGGAAGAGACTCGGTTATGTTTTAGATATATTTATCTTTTGTTTATAATTAAATAATATATTATATATTTTATATTAAGGAAAACATAGGAAATAGGTCGTTGACACTGTTGTTTTTAACTAATAATCCATTAAGTATTTATCAATTAAGTAAATTTCAATTTAATTAAATATTTATAAGTTCAGTTAAGTACTTATAAGTTAAATAAATTTCAGTTCAGTATTTATAAGTATCACTACTAATAAATGAATTATTTTTTAAATTTCATTTTTTTTTGACACAAAACTCCTTAAATTTTTTATTATTAGCAATTTTTTTATTATAAATATTACACAAATTTCATAATAACAGTACCACATTTTAATATTTAAAATTTTTAAAATCAGTTTTAAAATTTGTTAAATGATATTTTTTAAATAAACTAATAAATATAACAAGATTTGTTGAAAATTTATAAAAATAAAAAAATATATATTAAAAAATTTACCATAAAAAAATTTACATAATACTAATTTAATGTCAATGACATTATTAATTTTCATTGTCCTCATCGATATGTTGAATATTATTTTAATTCATTTCTCAAATATGTTGGCCAATAGAATTTCACACTTTGTTCGTTGCTCTTTTTCATTTCTCATCAAACATATTGGAATAATCCATTCCATAATTATTATCTTTGTTATATCGTACTGGTATTCTAGACTCATGCATTCTTATAAAATTAAGAAGAGTGAAAGTAGAAACTATTAAGAATAATATAATACTAAGATTGAATCTTACTTAACAGATTAAACTTTTTGGTTAAACAGTTCCATTATGTGATATCAGAGCAGCTTAGATCTAAAAGTCAAGAGTTCGAATTCTAGTAGCTCAATTTGTTGAATTAAATTGCAACACAACGCAAAGTGAGTATGTGTTGTTCCCGCTTCAAGCTCAGGAGATTCGCATCCTAGAGAGTGTTAGGAATAATATAGATACTAAGATTGACAGTTCCAAAGCATAGTATTAGAGCAGTTTAGGCTTAAAAGTCAAAAGTTTAAATCTTAATAGCTTTATTTATTGAATTAAATTGCAACACAAAACAGAATGAGTTTGTGTTGTTCCCGCTTTAAACCTAGGAGACATTCACATGCGGGAAGTGTCAAAAATAATATAAATATTAAGATTGAGTCTCACCTAACAACTTAACATTTTAAGTTAAACGGTTCTATGACAGAAACTATAGTTGACATTTGATATATTTTTTTTTTCATGTGATGCATATTATTTAATGAGTTTCTCTTTTTGCATTTATTTAATTACTTCATCCATTCGGTAATATTTGTCTAAAATAAATTTTCTAAAAATTCAACTTTCATGAGATGGAGGAAGTATTTTTATCAAGGGGTATAGACACAATTAAAAAAATTATGTAACTTAAATTTTTTATAAAAATACAATTATTTTTTTAAATAAATACTTAAATTTAAAATTTTAATAAATAAATAAATATTTTACAAAATAAAAAATTTACCACATAATTAGTTTGAGTATATTTAAAACTAATTTTTTTTAATAGTAGTTAATAAATTAATGTAAACTTTTTAAATAGTGTGAATAAATTATTCGCATCCTAAATAAAAAAAATATTTTTTATAATTAGAAAAATATTTAATGATAGTATTTTTCTAATAATACTTAAGTTAAAAAATATAGGATTTTTTAAAAGTTAAAAATTAGAAAACAAAAAATACATATAAGCTAAGTTAAGTAAATTTTTGTATTTATAAGTTAAGTTAAGTAAATTTCTATTAAGTTAAATACTTATAACTTCAATTAAGTACTTATAACTTCTTATAGGTATTTATAAGTTAAGTTAAGTAGATTTTAGTTCAGTACTTATAAGTTAAACTAAGTAAATTTATAATTACATAAAGTGTTTGAGTATATTTAAAATTAATTTTTTTAATATTAGTTAATAAATTAATGTAAAATTTCAAATAGTGTAAATAAATTATTTAAAACTAAGTAAAGAAAAATATATTTTATAATTAGAAAAAATTTTTTATGATAGTATTTTTTTAATAATATTTCTGGTAAATTAAAAGAAATAAAAGATTTTGTAAATGGTGGAATCTATAAAATAAAAAATAGTAAATTTAAGTATTTATAAATTAAGTTTAATTAAATAAATATCAATTTAGTTAAATATTTATAATTTTAGTTAAATACTTATAAGTTCTTATAAATACTAATACATTACGTTTATTTTGCGAATATAAATGTAATAGGAATACCTATTCTGCATGAGTACTATTCAACTTTTTACTTTAATTTTTGTACATAGAATAAAAAGGTAATAGGAATAGCTAATTCTTACTATGCAGAATAGTTATTTCATACAACACTACAAAATAACTATTACTAGAATAGTTTTATTACTTTTATTATTTTACTCTCAACTATTTATCACTCATTTATTTCTTACCATCACAACATATTTTTCTTATTTACTATATATTTATTACTCATTTAACTATTATTTATATATTTGTATATTTTTTTTACTTCTAATTTTAAGGTAATTGTATTTATTATATAGTTTAAATTTTTAATTGTATGATGTATATTTTTAATTCGATTAAGATATATAATTATACTAATTTTGCATATTAATTGTTTAATGTTTTTTTATAATGTTTTAGAACGGATAATATAAATAATATTTTAAAATAAATAATTTGACATTAATAAAATATCATTATTATACCAATAAAAAATAAAAAATAACTTAAACTAATTTATATAAAAAAAAGAAATATTATAATAATATAATATTAAAATTAATTATTTATAATCATATAAAATAAATTATCTGTTAAAAATATACTACAAATATTAATTCCCTATTTTTTATCTAAAGTAAAAATAAAATAAAAAACTAACATAAATAACTATTTTAATATATTTTTAATAATAACTATTGTTATTCCTATTCTATTCTATAAAATAACCGTAACTACAAGCTAAATAATTTTAGTTTCGCGTCTACAAGAATGACGAAAAAGAAAGGATCAGTAATAATACGTACGGTATAGATTGATATGGTTAGTACTGTGCTTAAATCTAGCGGCAAAGTGCACGTGTGAAGTGCATCTGTGCGCTCATAATTGGTCTCTCTTCTAACAGCATAGCCCTCTCTGAACAAAAACCATAGATTTTGCGGTATCTGCTCAAACTTCCTAGTCAGTCTGCCTTTCTACTTCGTAACCTTGCGCTTGATCTTCTTCTTTATTCCTATTTTCTGTGTTGTAAATGAACCATCAACTATTCCAATTAGGTCTCAAGACTTGCTTTCACCTATCCAGGTTTTGCTGCTGCTTCATTTTCATTTCGTATTTTACTTTCCTGATTTCAAAATGGAAATGTAATTTTGTTATTTTTGCGGTGCACAATTTCACCGATTAAACAATGTTCGCACATTTTCCCCTTAGGGATAACCTAATTTGTACCTTTCGCATTTCAAGGCGAGATGACTCGTTCTTATATTGAAAACAGATATTTTGAAATTATCGTTACCTTCAAATTTATGTATTTTCTTGTTGTTATGCTAAGATGGGTGTACTCTTTCAGCTCACTTCTAGCTTTTGATATACTATAGGCCTGTAACTTTGAGTTTCTGAGTTTTTATAATAGCTTTGCAGTGAAGCAATCACAGTCCACCATTGAACCTTTGGTTTCTTTGAGAGTGAGGAAAATGGCCACTAAAAGGTCCCTTTCAAATTCTTCAAAGTCCATGTCCTCAATAACTGACCACAACAAGGATACGAAATTGAAAGGGCTAAAGGTATCCATCGCTGATCCTGAAATTGTTGCTATTAAGCTTGGTATCTTTTCTTTTTTCTTTTTTTCTTGTTCATTGGTTCTTGTATGTTCTCCAATTTATAAAATATCACTAAGAGAAAATGTTCTATAATCAGGGAAAATCTCTTGAGTTCCAGTCTGTTGAAATTCAAAGAATCAAGGAAGACCCTTCAAAAATAGAGGCAATGACAGTTCAACAACTTAGAACAACTTTAAGGTACTCGTAGTTTGACACTTCATATTATTTTCCAGTTTATTGTTTGGAAAAGATACTAAACTATATATAGTTCCAGTTGGCAAGAAATAATGCAAACAGAATATTAGGATATAAAGGGCCTTTAAGATGTGCATGTTTTGATCATATTTTTTTAACTTTTTTTTTCTTGTTTAACATTTGTGAAAAAAAAGATGTATTTGTGTTGTAAGTTTTCTTTCTGGGATGAATTGTATATATGTTGAAACATTTAGGAAATAATTTTGTTTATATCCACATGTTAAGGGCGAATTTTCTTCATTGACAAGGGGCATTTTGTTTTAATCTTCTTCTAGTCAGTCATCTATTTTTCATTGAAAATTTAGTTTCCTTCCTTTTTGATGCACTATGTAACGAATCACTATCATTTAGCATATATTTGACTAACTATATTCTTTTGGTTAACACATCTTTCTTTCTCTAAGTATGTTGTCATATGGAAATTATATTATAATTTTTAGATATCTGTTTGAAAATCACAATGTAACCACCTGAAACTGTTTGCTTTCGCTAGTTGGAATGTCTTTATGTTCTTTTTGACTTAAGATACTTTTGTTTTTCTGTTGTAAAAACCCTGTTTTTACAATGGCAGGAGTGTTGGAGTCCCTACCGAAGGTCGGAAATCTGTTCTTGTATCCTCTTTGAAATGTTTTATAGAAACACACTTGGATGGTAACAAATACTACTATCAAAAACAAGTTTCCAATGTTTTTTACTGAAACACATGGATTGGTTATTTCTCATGATAAAATATTTCTGGCATGTGCAGTTAAAGACTCTCAGGATACACAAGAACCCACAAACTCAGTTCATTCAGAAAATATATCACATAAAGCTGATAATGTATCTGATCAAAGTGCTGTCCAAGAGGTTACATATCGTAAACAGAGGAAGAGAAGGATGGAGCAGTCCCTTGCCAAGCCTGGATGTCATAAAGTTGATGCCAGGATTGTTAAAACAAAAGAAAAAGATGTTTTGATTAAAACAGATGAGGAATCAGGTATAAATCTAATCTTGCTATTACGTTATCCCCTACTATATTCATTTCCTTTAATTATTTATGCCAAGAACTCTCTCTATTTTCCTTCTTTCTAATAATTTGAATGATTTTCTGAAGAGAGACAAAAAGCAAAGTTTGACAGTTTTGTAACGTCGTTAAATTCTTTCTAGGTATGCAGGCTTCCCAAAAAAGGAGAAAATTATCTTCTGAAAGTGTTACTGCATATGTTAAACCAGATAATTTAGTGGCAGTGCCTCTTGCTGAACCCTGGACAGTTCTTACCCACAAGAAGCCCCACAAAGATTGGATCCCATACAACCCTAGGACCATGAGACCTCCACCTCCTGATGAGGACACAAAGTTTGTGAAACTAATGTCATGGAATGTCAATGGGTTGAGAGCATTACTAAAGTTAGAGGGATTCTCTGCCATTGAACTTGCTCAAAGAGAGAACTTTGATGTTTTGTGTTTCCAAGAGACCAAGCTGCAGGTAATCATGTTCTTGCAAAGTTATTTCCTCTTGTATTACCCTTTTATGGGAGGAGGTTAGGGGATGGGGTGTTTTCCTTATATTAGGAATTTCATTGGACAACATGAAAATAATTATGCATCATTGTCATACTCGAGATAGCTTCATTAATATGTAGGGCAATTTAGAATATAATAAAACGAAAGTTCCCTTCATTCCCTTTGTTAGTTGACTTGTAGACAACCAGCCTACATAGCAGCCAACATATAGCAGCCTTAGTTGTAAGTCAGCAGTCCACATTTATGATATAGTTGACTAACCTAATATGTAATTGTGTATATATGTAACTTCAAACTCAGTAATGAAATAACAAGAATTCATTCTGCTTGTTCAACATTTATCATAGTATCAGAGCCTTTTGCATAAACCTGGCTCTTCAGTTTTTGTGTTTCTGCATTCTTTTACCCTAAAACCTACTGTAACTTAATGCCCAACTAGCCGCCCCCATTTTCTGGCCATATCTATCGTCACCGCCCAAACCAACACCTCTGCCGCCCCATTTCTGACCGACCGCTAGAAAACGAAGACCATCTGACCAGCGCGTGGTCCACATGCGCTGCCGCAACATTCCGCCCCTCCTTCATGCGCTGGCGTGTGAGAGCGCGTGCCTTACCGGAATCCGGCCATTCTTCCTCCGTCGCCGTCGCCGTCGCCGCTGCTTTGCCGGCCACCCTGTGCAATTATATTTCAGTTTTCGTATTTGTATATTTGGTGGTGTACTCCTTCTGCTTCTCTTCTTCACAGGTCCTGCTTTCTCCAGCTTTATTTAATTGGTTATTTGCTATTATAATTCTATCATGGATAAAGTGGTAAAAATGGTGTTAAAGAGTCTAGCTCGGAGAAAAATTGTCACGGAAATTGTCTTAGCACCCAATAAAATAACCAAATACAAGTTGAATGGGCTGAATTATTTAGAATGGAGTCGAAAAATTAAAATTTATTTAAGAAGTGTCGAGAAAGATGATCATTTGACAGATGAACCATCTGAGGATAAAATTTGGCTTAGAGATGATGCTCGTTTGCTTTTACAAATAACAAACTCTATTGAAAGCAATTTGGTGGGCTTAGTCGATCATTGTGAATATGTAAAGGAACTTATGGATTCTTTGGCTTTCTTTATTCTGGAAAAGAGAATGTCAATCGTATTTACGATGTATGTAAGGCGTTTTATCGTGCTGAGAAGGATGAGACCAAGTCTCTTACTGATCATTTTATGGAATTCAAAAAGATCTATACAGAGCTAAATTTTCTTTTCCCCTGAGCACAGATATTAAGAAGCTCCAATCTCAAAGGGAACAAATGGCTATCATGAGTTTCTTGGCTAGTATCCCTCCAGAATTTGAGACTGCAAAATCCCAAATTCTGTCTAGCCCGGATCTTACCACACTTCAAGATGTCTATAGCCGATTATTGTGAACAGAGAAGCATCATCAAAACCTTTAACATCCTAATGCTTTGATTGCTAGGAGAGGGAACGAAACTGACAAAAAGGGAAGTTCTTTTGACTATAGCAAAGCCAGATGTCGTTACTGTCACGAAATTGGGCATACAAAGCGATATTGCAAGATACTACAGAGCCGTAATCAAAGGACTCCTGTGGCGAACTTCGTTGCATCAAGATCATCATCTGGAGAATCTGTCACAATTTTAGCAAAAGAATATGCTCAATTTCAGGAATTTTTGAAAAATTCCCCTCCAGTCACTACTATGGTGGAGTCAGGTAAAACCTGTCTTGTTTTCTCATCCAACAAATGGGTAATTGATTCTGGTGCCATAGATCATATGACAGGTAATTCTCATACATTCTCCAGCTATCAAACACATACGATCCCTAAACCTTTAACAATTGCTGATGGATCTACTTATAATTTTAAAGGATCTGGGGTCTTCAAACCCACAACCTCCATAACTTTATCATTAGTACTGAACATACCTAATCTTGCTTTCCATTTAATATCGGTTAGCAAGCTCACTAAAGACCTTCATTGTTGTATCTCATTTTTTTTCCAAATCATTGTCTTTTTCAGGATCTTACGACGAAGAGGATTATTGGTAAAGGACATGTTTCAGATGGTCTATATGTCTTGGATTCTTGGGTGCCTCAGTCCATTCCCCAGTCAGTTGCTTGTTCAAGTGTCACAACGACTTTCAAAGCTCATTTCGGTTTGTCCTTATCTACCTTGAAGAAAATATGTCCACAATTCAATAAAGTGTCCTCGTTAGATTGTGAGTCTTGTCATTTTGCAAAACTCCATCGTAGCTCTACTAGTCCTAGCATTGATAAACGAGCTGAGTCTGTTTTTGTATTAGTGCATTATGATGTTTGGGGTCCATGTCCAGTTGTGTCTAAAACCGGGTTATGGTATTTTGTAACATTTGTTGATGATTTTTCTAGAATGACATGGATTTATTTTATGAAAAATCTTTCTGAGGTGTTTTCCCATTTTTCTAATTTTTATGCTGAAATTCAAAACAAATTTAACGTTTCTGTGCGAATTTTGAGAAGTGATAATGCTAAAGAATATTTGTCCGAACAATTTCAAAATTTTATGACTCAATATGGTATTTTTCACCAGTCATCTTGTGTCGATACACCTTCTCAAAATGGGGTTGCGGAAAGAAAAAATAACATCTTCTTGAAACCGCTCGTACTTTATTGTTCCAAATGTCCGTTCCTAAACAATTTTGGGCTGATGCTGTCTCAACAGCATGTTTTCTGATTAATCGAATGCCGTCAACCTTGCTTAATGGTGATGTACCTTACAAGGTTCTTTTTCCAAACAAACCATTGTTTCCAATTGAGCCACGAGTTTTTGGTAGCACGTGTTATGTTCGTAATGTGCATCCCAATATAAGTAAATTAGATCCTTAAGCCTTGAAATGTGCATTCTTAGGGTATTCACGCCTCCAAAAAGGATATCGTTGTTATTCTCCAGATCTCAATAAATATGTGGTTTCATCTGATGTTGTATTTTCAGAAGATACCCCATTTTTCTCCAAGGTATCTACCTCTGATGGACAGGGGGAGCCAGATGATGATTGGTTCATTTACAAAGTTATGATCAGTTCTCCACCATCTGCATCCTCTGGTGATCATACTTCACTTCCAGCAAAACTACCAATTGTCCAAGTGTACACCAGAAGATCTGATACATCGAGAACATGTCCTGCCCAAACTCCTCTCTTGTTGTTGGATCCACCTCACACTGATCTCGATCTTCCCATTGGCATCAGAAAAGGTACTCGTCAATGTTACTCCACATATTCTATTGCCAATTTTATTTCTTATGACCACTTAACTCTTTCTTCCAGTGCTCTAATTGCTTCTTTAGATTCCATTTTCATTCCTAAAACTGTCAAAGAAGCTTTATCTCATTCAGGATGGTGCGAAGCTATGATTGTAGAACTCAATACCTTGGAACAAAATCACACTTGGGAGCTCGTCGATTTGCCTCCAAGTAAAAAGGCGGTCTGGTGTAGATGGGTCTATGCAATTAAAGTCAATCCTGACGGTTCTGTGGCTAGGCTCAAAGCACGTCTGGTAGCTAAGGGATATGCGCAGACATATGGCGTTGATTACTCTGACATCTTTTCTCATGTGGCTAAATTGACATTTGTCCACTTGTTCATCTCTCTTACTGCTTCTAACCATTGGCCATTACATCAGCTTGATATCAAGAATGTTTTTCTTCATGGTGATCTCTGCAAAGAGGTTTATATGGAGCAACCACTTGGTTTTGTTGCTCAGGGGGAGAATAGAAAGGTTTATCGATTGAAGAAATCCTTATACGGGTTAAAACAGAGCCCTCGCGCTTGGTTTGGAAAGTTCAGTGAAGTGGTCCAAGAATTTGGACTAAAAAAGAGCCAATGCGAACACTCAGTTTTCTACCGCATATTTGGAGCATGTATAATTTTTCTAGTTGTTTATGTTAATGACATTGTTTTGACAGGGAATGATTGCTCAGGAATCTCTTCTATGAAAGTCTTTCTGCACAATAAGTTTCACACTAAAGATTTGGGACAGTTAAAGTATTTCTTGGGAATAGAAGTTTCAAGAAGCAAAAAG
>CAOJCP012196155.1:0-7500 GCA_948332465.1 Euphorbia lomelii
ACCAAACCATCCAATGTAAAGACGGTTTTCAGTGCTGGTTATCCAGTTACAGAAACGACCCCATAGGCTTTCGCTTTCGCGTCTCTCTAAAATTGCAGTCATGGTAAAATCTTGGTTTATTTAATCATCAGGGACTCCCAAACACACGAATTCTCTATAAATCGAAATAGATAATTGAGGGCTTGTTATTCAACAGTATAACATGACTTATATACCCGTGTCAACCAACACCAACATTCATAGAGATATCTTTATGAGCTTATCTATCTAGATTCGTCAGAATTTTTTTGAATATAGGATTTCGTCTGATTTCAATATGATAATTATAATGGGTTGCCCGGGACTCGAACCCGGAACTAGTCGGATAGAGTAGAAATTTTCCTTAAATAGGTAAAAAAATCCCTCTCCAAGCCGTGCTTGCATTTTTCATTGCACATGGCTTTCCCTATGTATACATCTAAAACTCAGTTCCCTTCCTAGACGAAATCTCTAAGGAAGTTGAATACTCAATTGCCCAATCCCTACTCGTATATTGTATGAGCATTTCATAATAGAAATAAATGAATTTTTTGTTATCCCTTCATCATTTAGGGATCATTTCGATTTACATGTTTTCATAACCAATTATTCATGATTGGCCAAATCATTGATAGAAATAATATCCAAATACCAAACACGTCCTCTATATAACCTGCGCGAACTAGAAGAAACTTTTGGAAAGATCAAAGAAAGAATCTGTTCTTCCTCCGTAAAAAACTCTTCTAATAATTCCGAACCTAATCTTTTCAAAAAAGCGCGTACAGTACTTTTGTGTTTACGGGCCAAAGTTTTAACACAAGAAAGTCGAAGTATATATTTTATTCGATACAAACTCTTTTTTTTTGAGGATCCGCTATAATAATGAGAAAGATTTCTGCATATACGCACAAATCGGTCGATAATATCAGAATCCGCCGAATCCGCCCGAATCGGTTTACTAATGGGATGTCCTACTGCGTTACAAAATTTCGTTTTTGCCAATGATCCAATTAAAGGAATAATTGGAACTATTGTATCGAGTTTCTTCATAGTACTATCTTTATCTATTATAAATGAATTTTCTAACATTTGACTCCGTACCACCAAAGGATTTAATTGTACATTTGAAAGATAGCCCAAAAAGTTGAGAGAATGCTTGGATAATGAATTTATATAGATCTTTTCTGGTTGAAACCAGACATAAAAATGACATTGACATAAGTTGACAAGGTAATATTTCCATTTTTTCATCAGAAAAGGCCGATCTTTTGAAGCCAGAATTGATTTTCCTTGATATCTAACATAATGCATGAAAGGATCCTTGAACAACCACAAGATGGCCTGAAAATCATTAGCAAAGACTTCCGCAAAATGTTCTATTTTTCCATAGAAAAAAATTCGTTCAAGAAGGACTCGCAAAAATATTGATCGTAAATGAAAGGATTGGTTACGGAGAAAAAAGAAGATGGATTCGTATTCATATACATGAGAATTATATAGGAACAAGAAAAATCTTGGATTCCTTTTTATAAAAATAGTAATAAATTTCTTTGGAATAATAAGACTGTTCAAATTCCAATACTCATGAAGAAAGAGTCGTAATAAATGCAAAGAAGAGGGATCTTTCACCCAATAGCGAAGGGTTTGAACCAATTTTTCTAGATGGATGGGGTAAGGTATTAATATATCTGACACATAATTTAAATGTGGAAATTTGTCCTCTAAAAAAGGAAATATTGAATGAATTGATCGTAATTTATGAGATTTTACTATCTCTGACCTTTCTAAATCTAAAGAAGATACTAATCGTAGGGAAAATGGAATTTCCACAATAACTGCAAAGCCCTCTGATATCATTTGATAATACAAATTCTTGTTGTACCTAAAAAATAGATTTTGGTTAGAATCATTAGCAGAAATAATCAAATGATTCTGTTGATACATTCGAGTAATTAAACGTTTTACAATTAATAAACTAGATTTATTGTCATAACCTACATTTTCCAACAAAATAGATCTATTTAAACTATGATCATGAGCGAATGTATAAATATACTCCCGAAAGATAAATGGGTATAGGAAGTCGTTTTTTCGAGATCTATCTAATTCTAAATATCTTTCCTCCATTTTTTTTTGTTTTATTTTAAATTCAATTTGATTGAAGCAAGGATAGAGGATTTTTATTGGATTATTAAATGATACATAGTGCGATATAGTAAAAACAAAGTAGTATAATAAGAAAAGAATAGATACCTCGGAAATAGGTAAACTCATCAACGGACTGCCCATCCCCTCTTTTTTTCCATCTAATTGGTTTATGTGTATTATAGGATAGGATAAAAAGATAATTAGAAATCCTTTATTTTTTCAAGCCGATCGCTCTTTTGATTTTGGGAAAAAATCTCGTTATCAATATACTCTTTCTTCTACACATGCATCTCCCCCTCATAGTGGAGAATAACTAATAGTTAGGACTTATTAAAAGAAAATCGGAAATCTGCTCATAGAAATTCCCGCATTAGGTACTAATTTATTTTTAACGTCTAATTAGATCGGATAATCATTCAAATTAAGAACGTAAGCTCGTTGCTTTTTTGTTTCCCTATAATTGGAACCGTAGGAGTCTATCCATTTATTTACTCGACCCAATTTTGAATTCATTTTTTTATGTTCCGCACCAAGAATTCAAATAAAGTTTGGACCGATCCGGCAAAAATTAAATATTCTCAGAATTCTCCATTGATACGACATGCTGTTTTTTCCAGTCATTCCTTTCAGGATCAGTCGTGGTCTTACAAACTATACCGATGGTATGGACGAATCCCTTTCTTCATACAAATGTGTAAAAGATATTAGCCGCACTTAAAAGCCGAGTACACTCCCACTGACTTATCAACCCCCCTCCCCCCCCCCCCGACTAAAAAAAATTAGCTAATGTAGATACCATCGGAATCAAAATAAAAAATAAATAAAGAGATTGAATCATACGACACAATTAAAACATTAAACTAGCAAAAAATTAAAAGAAATGAAATATAAAAATTTCTAATCAATTCTGAACAAAAAAAAGAAGAGATCAAAAAATATAGATATAGATAAAATAAAATTTTATAGATCACCTCTTGTCTTTTACGCTATCTATTCTTACTATTCGCTATCCATTCTTATATTTTTTATATTTATGTATTATACTTAGTATTCTACTTAGATTTTTTTATTATTTATTATACGTATATATATATGTTTATACGTATAATACGTATATATGTATACGTTTTTTATTTTTTATTATTTTTATATAAATTTTATATAAATATATAATCAAATTTATATAAATATATATATAAATATATAACTATAACATTTTTTTATACATTTTTTTCAATCAAAAAAACTTTTGTATCACAACAAATCCAAGAAACCCATCACCTGAATGAAGAAAAAACCAAATCCATGGAACGGGGATAAATAGATCCACAGGTAAGATCCAATTACCTCAGATCGGATTATATTTATTTGATACACTGTTGTCAATATGAATGTGAATATATTGAAAAAAAAAATACACAATGAAGAAAAAAAATAGGTATAAAATAGGTATGAATAGAGTATGAATAGAGTATGAATAGAGTATGAATAGAGTATGAATAGAATAAGAGAAGGGGGGATAGTAGAGAAAAGGTTATAGAAAGCTATATATGTATACGAATTACCCACACCCTGCATTTCATTAAGTAAATTGCGTTTGATTAAGGCGAAGTTCCGTAAAAACCCCCGCCTTCCTTAAAATATCACGAACAGTTCCTGTAGGTTGAGCGCCTTTTTCAAGGAAATATAGAATAGCAGGAACGTTTAAATAGGTTTGATTTTTTATCGGATCATAAAAACCCACTTTCCGAAGATCTCTTCCTTCTCTTCGGGATCGAACATCAATTGCAACGATTCGATAAACGGTTCATTGGGATAGAGGTAGAAAAAAAAAGACCCCCCCCTGTAGAAACGTATAAGAAGTTTTCTCCTCGTACGGCTCGAGAAAAATGATTCGAAGTTCTATATATGTATAGAATTATAGTGTCAAATAGATCCATAAAATCATCAAATCAATTAAACTATGATTTAAGTCCCTTTTCTTCTTATTTTTGTTTACCAAAAAATAAAAAAATCATCTGTACCCTCCTAACTCAAGTTGGATAACTTTCAAATAGCTCAAAGGGAACCCTTTAGGCATTTCATTTATTGAGTGATCTCTAATCCCCTTTCTTTTTGTTTCTTTCTTTTAGAATCTATTTTGATTCTTCATTCTAATCTAATTGTTTTGTTGAGACAATTGAAAACGGTATTTACTTGTTCCAGGATCCTTTATCTTTGCCTTGAATCGTTGGGTTTAGACATTACTCCGGTGATCTTTAATCGTTTCAAAATGGCAGCAACATACCACTTTTTTTGATTTTTTTCTATCAAAGAATCGGACTAGCGGTTGATTCCTGCGTGATACACTTTATTTTTTAATCAAAAGAATTTTGGCAATTCCAACAAACTTTTTCTTGGATTTTAAACTTGCTCGAATTTGATTCTTTATATTTCGATATCACAAATATACTTACGAAGTTGTTCCAACTTATTGATTAGTACTAACCCTAGATTCTTGCCCCTAAGAAAGAAATCAATCCTTTCTACTCGAGCTCCACCATGTACTATTTACATTACAACCCAACAAAAAACGAAGGCTCTAGTGTATAACAGAACAAACGATGTCGAGCTAAGAGCACCCTCATTCCTATATACTATTGCTATATGCTATATAATATTAATAGGATGGATGTAAGAATCCACAGCCGATCGTGTCCTTCAAGTCGCACGTTGCTTTCTACCACATCGTTTCAAACGAAGTTTTACCATAACATTCCTTGAGTTTTGAACTAGTATGTAATTGATTCAATTATGGAGAATCGTGAATAGTCATTGATTGAACCGGTACATAGTGATCTAAAAATTTAACTTCTATTGGTTAATTTATGATATTGGTTAATTTATGAAGAAGTGTCAGAAAGAATTTAATTTAACTTAACCCCATATTTTATTGTATGAATATTTTTTGATTTACAATTCTAATATTAGAAATAAGACAAAGAAATAAGATCTTTTTGAATCTTCAAGTGACTCCATAGGACAGATTCGCCTATCTCACATTTCTTCGAGTCCCAAGGACTCATAAAAAATCCTTAAAAAGATTTAATTTTAAGATTTCCTATCTCGATATCATTATTTGAATAAAATTTTGTTTTACAGTAAGAAACATATTTTCTCATCATAAGAGAAAAAGAATCCCATATTCAAATTCGGATTAAACCATCAATGATTTAAAACAAATAAATAGGTTTAAAATATCCAATTTTTTTTAGTACAGTAGTGGATAAAAAAGACTGATGTAAGGAAAATTTTAAGTTGTTATTCTTTGATACTGAGTGATAAAATCAGTATCGAAATACTAGAGGGTTATCGGAATTAATTATGGATATTCTAAGTATTAATTATGGATAGTCTAAGTTAAATATTGTAATTACGTAAGGAATGACAATTTTTTTTTACATTCCAAAAATAGAAACAAAACAAAGGTGTTAATAAAAAAAACGCTAAGAATACATACATATAAGCATTTCTTCATTTTATGAGTAGTTTATTTGACTCGACTTGAGTCTTTTTAAAATTTTTTTCCTAAAGTAAAGCGAATAGGATATATGAATCAACCCCGTCTCGATTTTTAGATAGATTTAGAATTATTCATTAAAGTTAAAGCCAAAGACAAAATATCTAAAAATGAGGTTAACTAAAAGAAAATACATATGTTCCATATGTATTTTCTTTGTTTGTTAATGAGATTTTAACAGGCGTAGGCGTTGAAATTGATATCTTCCATTGCTAATGAACTCCTATCTACTTCCCCAATTATATGTTATATGAGGTTATATGAGGGATGATGAATCAAATAAGGAAGGATCCCATTTTTTTATATTTCTATATATTATAGAATAGAATATTTTTTATATTTTTCTATATTTTTTTATATAGAATAGCTGGGACGGAAGGATTCGAACCTCCGAATAGCGGGACCAAAACCCGTTGCCTTACCGCTTGGCCACGCCCCATTTATATTTTCTATTCAACACTAATAAAAACTAATATTGGTATTGGTTCTTCGTCAATTCCCATCAAAATATTTAGAAAGTATATTATAGCTTGTTGTTCAGATTTTTGTATATGTAGATATAGAATTAAACTGAATTTATTGATCATAATATATAATTCAATTAAGATATTGTATAAAAAATATGATTTCCTCTATTCTTTTTTGATTTGAGAATTGAAGGATTTTTGATTGGGTGAGTTTAATAAAGAAGGGTTTTTGGTCTACCTTGCTTTATTTTCTACCAATTTTTATATCAATAATATATTAATAACTCAATCAAAATACAATTATCTTCAAAAAAAAAAATGCTTGTTATGTTTAATTTTTTTAGTTTAATTTGTATCTGTTTTAATTCTGCCATTTATTCAAGCAATTTTTTCTTTACAAAATTGCCCGAAGCCTACGCCTTTTTGAATCCAATCGTAGATGTTATGCCAGTAATCCCTGTACTCTTTTTTCTATTAGCCTTTGTTTGGCAAGCTGCTGTAAGTTTTCGATGAGATCTTTAATATTGTTCTAGAATAATTCATGATTTATTCAAAAAAAAATTATAACAATTGATAAGATCAGATAAGTCTTATAGTATAAACTCTTAGTTCAAACATTGAAGTTATTGTATAAACGCGAGAATTCTGGATCATCCCACTTTTTCTCATTCTGAACTTTTTTTTCCATTCCAGATCCTATTAGAGCTCTAATTGTAGTTATGAAAAAAAACATCTAAATTTAGGTATGAAAGAAATTTTTTGGCAATGAAAGACCTGACTCTTATTACAAATGAATTTAACAAAAGAAAAAGTCTTTTCTATTTCTAGAAACCACTCCATTTCTTGGTGTTAAAATAGAATATGTGGTATAAAAATAGAGAATCTATTTTTTTTCTAAAACAAAAAAATATCTTGGATATTTTATAATGATTACTCTCAAACTCTTTGTTTACACAGTAGTGATATTCTTTGTTTCTCTCTTCATCTTTGGATTTTTATCTAATGATCCAGGACGTAATCCTGGACGTGAAGAATAAAAAAATAAGGGTTTTTCTTGATTTTTAAATGTTCTTAGCATTTTTTTATCTATTCTACATTTTTAAATATTAAAGAAAACAAAAAAAGGTTCGCTAAATTTTAAAGAAAAGATAAAAAAAAAATTCCAAAGTCATCACCGAAACCGGAAAGAGAGGGATTCGAACCCTCGGTACGAATAACTCGTACAACGGATTAGCAATCCGACGCTTTAGTCCACTCAGCCATCTCTCCCGATTGAAAAAGGATAATTAATTACTATGTTACATTACA
>CAOJCP012196155.1:12500-14153 GCA_948332465.1 Euphorbia lomelii
AAAATACGTATTTTTTTTTGTATAGGATTAAACAAAAGGATTCGCAAATAACAGTGCTAATGCTACAACCAGTCCATAAATCGTTAAAGCTTCCATAAAAGCCAGACTAAGCAATAAAGTACCTCGTATTTTTCCCTCCGCCTCGGGTTGTCTTGCAATACCTTCTACAGCTTGGCCCGCGGCAGTACCTTGACCAACCCCAGGTCCAATAGAAGCAAGCCCAACGGCCAACCCAGCAGCAATAACGGAAGCGGCAGAAATCAATGGATTCATGATAAGTTCCTCGCACCAAAATAAAATAAAGAAAAAGAAATGGTTAATGATACAATCAACCAATAAATTATGACTTAATTATTCATCCCATCAATAAGATTTATCCAGTCGAAGTAACAAAGAACTCCGAATTGAAGTAATAATATTATTGAATCATCAGAACTACTTTGATATCTAGTTTTGAGTTCCTATCCACAAAGTTTTTGTGAATTCATACAACTTTTTTGTTTTTCCATTTCTTTCTTTGTTCCAAATCATTTTTTGAATTCGAACTCTTCGTTCTTTTTCTTGATTTAATCTCTTTATTCAATATTCAATTCACAGTTACAAACGAAAAGAAAGGACTTTTATTGGAATCCCTATCTAAATCTCCAGTAGTCGGGCGGATTAGATATTTTTTTTAACTCATATATAACTAGTTAATACTTAATATTACATATACACGTCCCTTTCCATAACGTAAACCAACTATTCGTATCTTAGATTTAATCGGATTCTAAAATCATTTTTTGAAACATTCACAAAAAGAAAGTTAGCTTATAGCCATTATATATATATATTACATAATAATTATAGATATATTACATACACCCACCTAGTTTGATTCCACTCTCCTAAACAATCCATTTTTTCTGAATCTCATTTTTTTTTATAAATTCTTCTCTTCCTTATCATTATCCCGCATGGATACAATCAATCTAAGTGGACGAATTCATTAGTCTGAATCATTGCATAGAAATATATTGGTTGCTCTAAGTTCATGTAATTTTTTATTTATTAATATTTTCTTTTGGTCAATCGTTGAATTGAATAAAACCGACTGAAATGGAAATCGCTCTATAGAACCTCTTTTTTTAATCACACATTGTAAATAAATAAAGGATTCTTATTCAGATTATGAGTCCTAAAATTGGAATTGAATGAACAAAATAATCAAGACAATATAAAGATAAAGAGAATGTTCATTAGAAGAAGTTCTAAATGATCCAAACGAATTCTAGGAAAAAGATCTTTTAGATCTCTTTCCTTTTTTTTTTTTTACAATTCCCTAATATCGTAATCTTTTTTTTACTATTCCTTTAGATCGTATAGACCTTTTTGTCTATTTCTATTTATGTGTATATTTATGTTCACTAAGTAGAAGTAGATTATCTTGAACAAGGCATAGATTGCCTTACACTAAGCTAAAAAAGACTATTTCGAAAAAAAAATTAGTCAATGATGCCCCTCCATGGATTCGCCTATATAAGCCGCAGCTAAAGTTGCAAAAATAAGAGCTTGAATACCACTTGTAAATAATCCAAGGAACATGACAGGTATAGGAACCACTGAAGGTACTAAAGAAACAAGAACAACAACTACTAATTCATCCGCTAATAT
>CAOJCP012245959.1:0-22500 GCA_948332465.1 Euphorbia lomelii
TAGGGAGGGACTTATGTCACCACAAACAGAGACTAAAGCAAGTGTTGGATTCAAGGCTGGTGTTAAAGATTATAAATTGACTTATTATACTCCTGAATATGAAACCAAAGATACTGATATCTTGGCAGCATTCCGAGTAAGTCCTCAACCTGGAGTTCCGCCTGAGGAAGCAGGAGCTGCCGTAGCTGCTGAATCTTCTACTGGTACATGGACAACTGTGTGGACCGATGGGCTTACCAGTCTTGATCCTTATAAAGGACAATGCTACCACATTGAGCCGAGCCCGTTGCTGGAGAAGAAAATCAATATATTGCTTATGTAGCTTACCCCTTAGACCTTTCTTTTTGAAGAAGGTTCTGTTACTAACATGTTTACTTCCATTGTGGGTAATGTTTTTGGATTCAAGGTCCTGCGCGCTCTACGTCTGGAGGATTTTAGAATCCCTCCTTCTTTTCTTATTCTAAAACTTTCCAAGGCCCACCTCATGGCATCCAAGTTGATAGAGAGAAATTAAACAAGTATGGCCGCCCCCTGGGATGTACTATATAAGCCTAAATTGGGATTATCCACTAAGAATTACGGTAGAGCAGTTTATGGCGATGGGCTTTATTTTACCAAATATGATGAGAACGTGAATTCCCAACCATTTATGCGGTGGAGACCCCATGTGAAGGCTTGGGCAGGGGAGTCAAATGTATCAACCTCAGTGAGTGTGGCCAAGAATCCTTCTTGGGTCATAAAATTGGGATTTCCATAGGGAATAAAAATATCATTCAAAGACAAGAACTCGATAGGACTGTGACAGGGCCCTTCGAAGCGTGACCGCGTAATAAGAACTATTATGCGACGAAAATTTTGATATAGTTTTCAACTCCCGCAAGTTACAAACCTTTTCTCGGGTATTTCTATTACTATGAAATTCATAAATTAAACGAAGTAGTCAATTGTGGGGTTTCCTTTCTCCTTTATTTTTACAAATTCCGAAGAAGAAATTTTTTGAGCCGTTAACAATTGAGCCGTGTTAACAGAGGAGTTTGACTTCTTAAGATTACTTAAAAGCAATTAGTCATTTTCTTATCGCCCCAAGCCGAGTTCTGAGAAAACGTGTAAAAAAAAAAAGTAGAACCAGGAATATCAATGCCAATGCAGAGAAAATGAATAATATGATAGTTGAAATGAGCAAGTCAACTTGTTCGCAATATATTGTGAATATATGTATTTGCTTTTTTATGTATACATATGCACTGAATCAGAGAAAGAAAGGTGGATGGTTTGAGTATGTGACTGAAACCAAAGGAAAATGAATCTCCATAAACTAGAAGCTAGATAGTGGCCGAGTTTCATAGATTTCACTTGAAATATGCAATTCAATTTGCGCAAACACATTTGAATCACAATCACAGAATCAAGTAAATGGGGTTCTTTAGCTGGTTTCAAATCCACCCAAAAGTCTAAAAATTAAGTGAAGAGAAGGAAATACCAGCTATTCAATTAAGCTGCAAGGGTGGATTGGAACCTACTGTGCTCTGCTGGATCATGTTGATGTGCGAAGCTTGAATATGATGGACCAGGCACCTTAGCCTGCTTTTTGTAAAAATCACAGGCCCAAATTGAAGATGCTGACTGAATCAACCAAAACCCATGATCATTTATACTGAAGTTGCTCTCTAGCAGCTTCCCTTTTCTTCACTGAGTTGCGCCGCTTCAGAGATATGTATCAATGCAGGAAGTCCAGAGGAGAGGGGACCCGATGGAAAGTTGAACCAGAGTAACAGATCAAATAAGAGTAGGATAGAATCCCAAAAAGAAATAGTATAGCATATGACAGAAAATAGTATTTACCAAAAATATCAGATTTACATCAAGAGATGTAATTCTGCAAGTAATGTATGTGGCTAACAAATCACCTAATTACTGATGTTCAAGAACTAACTTCACCAAAGAATACAAAAAAAGCTACAGTTTACAGCTATCCAAAATTTAACCCTCGACGCAGATTAATCATGTATCCAATATCCAAAAACTCCATGAAACAGGCAAATGGCAATCAAGAATATCACTGTTACAGTATTCTTACTAGTGCCCGAGAAGTAAATTTTGTACTTCTTGGTCATGTTTGCATACATGAGGCCCCAATTTCGAGCACCAGCCGTCTCTTCCTTATCAATCAACTCATAAATGTAAGCCTCTGCAACACCTTCCTTCCTCAGAGGCGTACCCAAGCCAGACCTCAAGTGTGCAAGCAAACCTTTATTGTACTTCTCCGAGAAGGCCAAAGAAGCGTCAACTTCGTTTAATTCCCTGCCGGAGCTTGGCCACCCTGTCTCAGCCACTACAAGAGGAACATTCTGGTGGCCGGCAAGCGCCATAGATGTAATTACAGCATCCACCATCATATCAAAGAGATTTCTGTATCTAACTCCGGTGACCAAATCATCCCTGAAATTGAAAGGATGCTCTTGAAACAGAGCAAACCCTATTGGTATCTCGGGGTACATCCTATAAATGTTGTATGGATAAATTTTCACCAAGAAAGACGAATTAGTATCTTCCAGAAACTGAAGCAGAGGCCTGATAACGAGTTCACCAAGAGGTTCTTGGAAATTAGCAGACGACGGCGGAAACGGAGGTATCGTCACAGCTTTAACGAAAGAGAAAGTGGTGGAGACAGAGATCTTGTAGATCCCGAGATCACGTAACGCCAAGTACAAATTCCGTATCGCCGGAAGAAGAAACGGCATAAGCTCAGAAGAAACGGCATCATCGCCGACGGAGATGAGTGAGATCTTGGAGCGAGGGTAATAAGGAAGGACATATCCGTATAACCAGTGGAGAGCAACAGTGCGATTGGAGGCAAGGGGAAGAAGAAAGGTGTTTGGAATGGAGAGGAAAAGAGAGACATTGGAGTAAGCAAAAGAGCGAATAAGTTTGGGCTCGGCGTGTAAGAGACGAAGACGACGGAAGTGAAAGGAGTTGACGGCGGCAGCGATGAGGTCAGGCGATGGAGAAGGAGTGGAAGTTTCAGTTCTTCAAAGTACGGTAAGTCACTAGAACGAGATAAGCCACTAGGTTCAGTAGTTAGATAGAGTATTCACTAATCAGTGAAGCGCTAACATAACAAAGGCGTCCGGTAAAGCATCTGACGAGGGCTCATAAGGCTATGCATTATGAGTTGCGTGATAAAAGGGAAGAGCGGGAGTAGCTAATCGGTAGGAGTCGTTCCCTAAGGCTTCAAAGCAGGCAGTCCGTCTGTCTCCCTAAATGCTTCATCCCCTGTAGTAGAAGGAATTGTGTCCATCCAACCCTGTGCCGTATCGCTCTAGCTATATATATATTGTATTGAGTAAAGGCTTTTCCTCTACCCATATTTTAGGTTCCTTGGCTTGTACTCGAGATTGCCTGAGAAGGCATACCATCAATCCTGGGAAAAGATCTTTCACTCACGGAACACAAAGCCATTTACCTAGCAAGATCTGGCCATAGTTTTCAAGTTTTCACGCTCTTCCGAAAAGAGGAGATTTTGGTCTTGACTTCAGACCCGGACTTTTTGAGTATACTAAGGATTCCCCATATCGAGAAAGGGCCCGTGCTGGTACCGTACCATTGAAGAGTGAAATCCCGCCCCTGATCATGCCTCGAAGAAGGCAATTCACGAGGAAAGGTCCCACTCAGACATTCAGACACACACAAAGACAAAGATGACAACCGGGGCACGTTGATAAGGATGGGGATGGATGGGATATTCTCACAAGATGAAATGGGAGCTCCGATTCTCTTCCTATTCACCGGAGCTAATTCCTTTCTTTGTCTTTTCGGAACCATAGCTAATGGCTAGCAAAAGAGATTCTTATGGTTAAAGCAGGCATTCCGGAAAGATCTTTCAAAATAGAAGAAAGAGAAAGCGCTAGAACCGATGTAAGATCCGCTACAACTAGAAGTCGATCTGCTACCTTCCTCTGGGTACTCCACAACGTCAGTCATCTCCCTTTCTCCTTTTAGCTTTAGTCTAGTCGGTCGAGTAGCAACCACTTCGGGAAAAGGATTTCTACCCAAAGCGGGTGAGAGCGATTCAACAGAGCCCTATACCAAGAACCAAGAGAGGAGTCAGGAACCGAGAAAGGAGTGCAATCATTCTCTGGTAGGTAAGATCACTTAGAAGATTCGTTCCTTTTTCTGCGGAGGTCATTAAGCCGATCACCACAAAGATGGAGAGAAACTAGGAAATCGTCGATTGAGGCGCATTAAAAAGGTGACTAAAGATCTAGTTTTGGTAAGTCCTGTGGGTTGGGTGGAAGGTTTACATACCAAATTTAAGCCTTGCCTGTCTTTAAGCCCGTTGGTCTTCTTTTTCAAGAGTGAATCGGAAATGTTAACAGTTGAGTTTTCGGATATGTTTATTTGTTTATTTTAGAAAATATGTTACGAATGAAAGAATAGAGCTAACTCGTAACAAACAATCTACTTAGTAGCAGTGGTAATTATATAATTAACCGGAGCCGTAGGATCATATTAAGAGAGGAGTGTGGCACCTTTACTATAGGCTATGGTCTAACGAAAAGGAAACTCCTCCTCCTTTATCTTCTTCCTACCATCCGGGAGGAAAGGATGAGACGGAATAGCGTGTCATTTCGGAACTGTTCATAAGCGCGTATTGATACTTCTTAAGTTGAGGAGCGAAAAAGTCTTGAGAATTGGGCCGAAGGCATTACAAGATCGAGAGGAGCCATCTTGATTCGGTCTAGCTATCGGATGACCAGTATGACTGCTTCCGCCATAGAGAGGCTTGCCCCCTATCTCGACGGCAGACTCATTCCTTTCAGGAGTGAAAGAGTCTCAGTCCCTTACTTACACGCTTCGGCGAAGACAGAAGAAAAAGAGAGCCTCGATCTCCTTCAACTTCAGTAAATCAGCTTGCCTCCTTTTTATTTAACACTTTTCGGATCGGAATTTACCTTTCACCCAGGAGTTCTACTGTCTGCCAATGCAGAGGTGGAAGGCTCTCGTCGCTCAGGAAGCTACTACTGATCCCAGACCTGCACCAACAAACAAGGATTTCACTGCTCAACAGCTTAAGGGCTAGTCTATCTCATCCGCACGAGGGAAGATCTAGTGATAGAGGAAGAAAAAAAAGAATTAAGGTTTGTAATGAATAGACTCTATTACACCTACACCAGAAAAAAGAAGTAGCTTACCGCGCATCAGCTTGAAGAGCTGCTATGTCAGGCTTGGCTTAAGAGAGCCTCCTACCTAATCAAATACTGAACTGAAAAAAGAGAACCTCCTTTCTTTTAGGATTTCCCACAACTTTAAGAATTAGTTAAGAGAACATTATTGTGCCCACGGTAAAGGCTGAGGGTGGTGGGAACGTCAATCAAAATCGGGCAGGATTCGCTCAATCAAAGACAGTTCAATTCGATCCGATCTCGGGTGCTGAGGACGGATTTTGTTTAAGCTTAAGATTCGGATTCGGCAGATGAAAGGGCAAATTCTTATTCTTCATTTGATGCGTCTGAAACGGCTTCTGATTTAGCTTCCGAAGCTACGGCTTCAGAGTCTGGTTATAGACCAAGCCCCCTCTCTTAGTCAGTTGCAAAAGTCCCAGTGGTAACCACTTTCAGTGCCTTGTCAGAATGCAATGTCTGACCAGTAGGTGGGGCGGGCAGGCAGGTACGATGTTGATTCTCATACCCTCTCTGTCTAAAGCTGGCTCTTTCTGCTGCTTGCCACTACTCCGAAGTTTATGATTCTTAAGGCTAACTAAGCCCTATGCTCTGGCGAAAAGATAGAACATCAATCCTTAGTTAAAAGTTAAAAAAATGCATTGCCTTAACATCGAGACTGGCACGGGGAGACCTCACCGCCCGCTCCTTCCCGTCGAATAGAAAGTAAAGTCAATTAGATATTCGATTCGAAAATGGGAACTACAGCAAGACTACCCCCCACTTAATGTTGGGGCAAAGAGTTAGATCCTTTTATCAAGCGATTCGCCCACTAGGACTAGTATAGAATAAGATCTATTAATACACTGGGCTACCTATATAACAACAACAAGCAAGTTTTCACCTGAGTCTCCTACTAAACTTGACTTTCATTTAATGTTCTCCCTGTCTCTAACAGGGCACAGTTAACTCGGTAGCCTAAGTTGAGCTAGCCCACCTTTGCCTTCCCGAAAGCCTCTCTGTGATTGTGTGATGTATAACAAACATGTTGTGATTTTGACACTCCAGAAGCGGCCCGAGCGGCGCGGAGGCAAAGCTCAAAGTATTAATAGAAGAAGACAGACAGCGCGATATGAAAGAATATTTTAAGAACGCGCAGGCGAACGTGTACAATCGGAAGGGATTTACGTGAAAGAAAAACCCCCAGAGGAAAAAGCCTAACATCTTTCAAAAGTTTTTTCAGAGCAGCTTCAGTACTATGAGGAGTTTTCTGATGGAGCCTAAAATTCCTATCGTTTTTTGCTTAGTTTAGTGTCAGTTTAGTCAGTCGAGGTAAGCACATAGGGTGCTGGTGTAATTCCTTCTGCCCCAGTTCCATTTTTTGTAGATCCATGTGATCCAGTTGCAGTGTAGAGCACATACCATGAGAGTGGGTAAGACCTAATCAAAAATGATAATCAGTTTGACCGAGTCGTGTAAATTCTTCTTCGATCGGAACAGAAGGAAGGGTCTTTTCTTTTCATGAGATCCCTGGGCAAGAGTTTTGCCAATTTGTGAATTCAAATTCAAGCTTAAAAACGGGAGCTATTAGTGCGGTGAAACTTATTACAATTTGTCGGGAAGCATTTCAGTCTATTCTCATGTGCCTATTTAAATTAAATTAAATTAAATTAAATTAAATTAAATTGATGGGAGCTATCCGCTTACTACTTGAATGAATCCAATAGTCAGAGATGATAGCCTAGATCCTCCCTTTCACTAACTTCTAGCCATGGTCACCTCAGAAGGAACTTCGCTCTTAGGCTCGACACGCGAACGTTTACCGGCTGGGCTTATGGCAACTCCTTTCCCTTTAGAATCTCCGGCCCGAGAAGAAAAGCAGGAGTAGAGGCTGGATGTTTTTCTGGCCTTTATTCATCTACTCGGCGGTACGTCATCGGAGATAGAACGATTAATGCTTCCGCCGATGAGCAAGTGTGAGCAGCTTCCCCTGAAGAAATGTGACTTTTTTGGTCTTCTTCTAAGCCGGAGACAAATCGATGGAAATGCTAACAGGGCCCTTACGCTTTAGCTTGCTAACTACTTGCTTTCTTGCAACTCTTTTATGCCGCATCATAGGGGCGCCTGTTGGCTCTTCTTTTGCATGTGTCTCGGGGGCTTCCGATGGAGCGGCCGGAGCTTCAGAAATAGGGGCAACATCACTCGGAGGCACGACTGGCTCGGTTCCTGGAGCCTCTACTGGAACGTCATTGCCAAATTCCGCATTTCCTTCTTCATAATCTGAAGTAGATAAGGGAGCTTCAGACTCTGGAGCAGCAACTGACTCAGAAAACACTTCTCCCTCAGGAAAAAGCCCTCCCTGCCCATCGGCTTCGGCTATTGGTCTAGAAATGGGAGCAAGAGACAGCTCTGTGAGCCTAAGAACATCGGCTATCTTCTGTACAGGACAAGTACGAACTTGAACTGGGAAGATTAAATAGACTTTCTCATCTATAGGAGCTTAAGGCCCTAAACTCATAGTCTTGCTTCGACTTTCCGAAAAGTAAGCCTCAACCGATGGCCAGATTTACCTCTATCAACATCTTTGAAAGTAAAGGAAGAAAGACCAGCTCTTGACTTAAAAGACTTCCCCTGGGAACCTGAGCCACTATATTAAAACGTCGAGTCCAATCTCAAAATATTCCTGTCTATATTGTCCTGGCTCCGGAGAGATGATTCCAGAGATATGCGTTGGGCCTTCTCTCCGAGGACAAATCTCTGTCTCAACAACTTCTCTAGAGCGCAAGCCCACCTGCCATTCCTTTTTATCATTCGTTCCTGGATAGCTGTGGTGTTCCAAGATACATATGGAAGATTGCGAAGCCTGCTCCCCTTGTGTGTGATGGGAGGTGAGGCTGTTCAAGGCAATGAGAATTGGGGAAGGCCGGGCATTCAAGCTTTCGTAGAGAGGGCTTAAGAAAGATTCTCTTCATAGAGCCTTCGAAAGCGTACGTAACATTCCTTTCTCCAGTCAGAAAGCCTCATTAGAAAGAAAACAATCCCCATTGAGAAAGTCCTCCGCTAATGGATATTTCTTTTTTGGGGAGATTTCTTTACCGTCTAGTTCTTTGTCAGCACCGAAGAAAGGGGATTCTAGAAGCCTAGTCCAATGACGGTGAGGGCCCCGGCTTAAAGTAAAGTTGAAGACGAAAAGAAAAGCAAGATCAGACCAGACGATAGAGACCATATTCCTCTAGAAGGCGTGAAACTCGTCTTTGGGAAGAACGAACTTTGGTTTCGGAGCTTAGATCCGGGTACACACCTGGAACAGGCCTAGGAAAGAGAGTCTTACTTTATTCTTATTCCATTGAAACTGCCGTAGCTACTTCGGCTGATCCCTCAATTCTATCATCTGCAGCGGAAACCGAAGAAAGGGTAGAAAATGGAGCTGTTGACCTAGCCCTTAGTAGAATGTTTAGGAAAGTCAAGTAGCGTCCTGTCCTTATCCCGCTCTTGCTGAGGCTTTCTGAATGTAGGGGATAGTCTTTATTTTCGTGGGATTGGGATCACAACCATGTTTCCGGACCAACTGCCCTCTCAACGCTGGGAAAGAGAAAACCAACCCCAGCTCCAGGTTTTTTTTCCAAAGACAAAAAGCATTCAGGGTCACTTCTTTCCACTACTTTGAAGTAGCTAAGAGGCAAGTCTCGACCGTTCTATTTCCATCATTCAAAAGCGAAAGGAAAGACAGATTTTCTTCCAGTTCCAGCTTTCGCATCCGTAGATGCTTTACCATAAAGTTTAGATCCACCCTAAAATTAGCGGATTTGACTTTACCAATAAGAGAATACCCAGATTGGAATGGAGTCTCAGCCGATGCTAAATTAGCTTCGTTTGCTTTACCCAAATTCAAAGATCTTTCTTGGCATTTCGATGCTTCATTTGCCTACTTCGGTCGGTGGACCTCAAAATAAAATAGTAGATCCAATCCCTTAAGCCGTGCTACCCGATTCCTCATTTGCTTCACTTTCTGGACCGGAATAGAGCTCTTCATTTAGCACAACCCGACTCAGAATTCGCTTCATTTGTTGAAAGATTTCCCCTTTACTTACTCGTTAACAGGACCATCCGCTTTTCTCTATCTTCCAAAGGAAAGACCTAAGACCGGTCAAGGGCAGCCCAAAGGAAGTCACTCCCAGTCCCTTATAGTAAGGGAAAAGAAAAGAACTAAACATAATGTGCGAGATTCCACGGTTGCTATAGCCCAGCTGTTTATACACCTTAGCCTAGTCCTTCTCAAGCTGGAAGAAGGTCGACTCATTTCGCACTGGCTTCTTCCCGTGAGTGGGGGTATTGCCTGACTGCCTTCCTGACTTGAGTGGAAGTTGACTTCCTTTACGGGATACGGGCCTCATCAAGAAATCACGTATAATGAAGATCGAAACCGCTCTCTAATAAGGAGATAGAAGGCAAGCATCGTAGTTAGGTAATGCATTCACACCAGAGAATCAAAGCATATCGGCTTCTAGCTAGGAGTAAGTTCAGGGGTCTCATTCTTTCTTTCTCTATAGCTATGTCAAAGAAGGTCTTGGCCGTAGGGTTCTTCTAGGATAAGCTACTAAGACAGAAGTCTAAATGCCAAAAGCGAAGTCATTCGATGCCTGAGGTTCCTTCATCAATATCCCCTGCATCCAAGGAAGGCTAGCTAGCTAGTAGATGACCAGATGGAACTTATAATGGGGAAGGGGTCCCAGCAAGTCCTCCAAGTCAAAGACTTTATCAACCAGAGGAAAGCCGTTCCGCTTCATAGAGAACACGGGGAGAAGATCTACAACCTAGCAAACTAGCCTCCTTCTTACTAGCATTCTTCCGGGTCCTCTCGAACCAGCATCTTCCAACCTGGTGCTCTCACTTCTCGGACTAGTACAGGTCCAAACCAAAGCCAAAGCTCCAAATGCAGATTAGCTAGTTCTAAGCAGCGCAACTAGGAAAAAACCTCTTTATTGGGGACCCGTCCAAGCCAATATCCATGGATAGGTTCTCATTCAAGGAAGCGTAGCAATAGCACAAGGCCCCTATCTTTGCTTTGAACGAATGCTACGGTTAGAAGGTCATGAGCCTGATGAGTTGACCAATTCCTCTACCCTGCTTCTTCCCAGCAAGAAAAGCAGCAATCAAACTCCTGCGCTATAAAGCCTATGATAATAAGGAAGAAGCAAAGCCCTTAGACGAGTAAGTTTTTTTACTTGCTAGAGTAAGGAATTAGTAAGAATGAAGGTGAACCTATCTTATTTACGCTATTTCCTTCCTGTCTTTCTCTCAAAAGTAGTTTACAGTCAGAGCGAATTCAGGTATGAGAGAGGTCTAACTCCCCGAAGGCCCCGGAGGGGAGAAGAAAGAATATAGAATTTGACTCTTCCCGGAGAAAGAACTCTTGCCTCTTCCTGTAAGGCGCTTCACCATCGGCCACTAAGGGGCGGGAAATAGGTTCTAGGGGGCCTATCTATCCAAGTTCTGGTTCTAGCTTTTCTAATCGGAAGAACTAGAATCTTCCTTTCGATCAAAGAGGATTGTGCATACAACACCGAGAATTGGATGTTTGGACACTTTTTCGTATGTTGTGGTTGAAAAGGAAAAGATTTTCTTAAGTTTTTGCTTTACAAAGCAAAAGATTTTCACTACCGGCAAGAAATGGTTAAAAAAAAATAGAAGTTGGCATCCTCCCCAACCCTTTCATGAAAAGAAGGAAGGCTGCTTGCCTCGAGACCATAGCATCGTCAGGCTAAGGGTACTGCTTCGGACAGAGAAAGGCTTCGTGTTTAGAGGAGTAGGGATCGCCTTCACTAGAGGAGCGGAAACAAGACCAATCGGATTACCAATAAGGGCTAGCTAAGACAAGGCAGCTAAGCTTGAAAGCTAGGAAACTCTATCGGCCGGGTCGAAAGTCGTAAGGAAGGCACCGGATAAGCAGCTAACATAAACTACTACCGTACAGCGCATCCCGTTGTTGGCTAAGAACTTCGAACCTACTACCTGGAACCTACTTCACTCGGGCCTAGGGAACATGCCCAGCGATCCTTCTCATACCCGGAAAGAAAATCACCGGCAGTCTGCTCAGGGTTCCAAACCTGCAGCGAAGTTCCTTTTCTACGATACACTGGAATCGGGTCGCGGGAAGAAAGCCTACCGACGGGTATAGGGATTCGGCATTCAAGAACTCCCTCCCTGCCATCCTATCTTGTGTAAGAATCGCTTTCAGGCCACTACTCTTTCTCTCCTATTGATTCACCTGTTTGCTAACCTACTTGTCGGCTACCCGCACTCTGTAACCAGAATAGGGCTCTGGAGTTCATCAGAAGTCTGGAAGGCGGCGCCTAAACTAGCTAAACTAGTCGGACTTGCTTGAATCGATACGCTTACCGGACTTCTCTGTCTATTCAATTGATTTTGTTGCAGACTCTTCCCCACGCCTACTTCTTGACTAAACTTTTCCTTAGCCTAGGATTCAGAGTCAACTACGGAATGAGTTGAACTATGGATATGAGTGAATACGTATATTTGAGTTACACTGAGATACATATCTTTGAGTCTTTCTTTCTTTTCGTTTCACTAAGTGAAACTCATTTAGTTCAACGAATCCATAGGTCGGTCTCTCTCTGTAAGCGCTTCGCTTTTTCCTGATTTATTGAACAGGTGCCCTGTGGAACATGTTTTATGGAATGAAACTCTTAATTCTCTTAAATTACTGATTGAATTCAGGTAGAGAGAGGAATATTCAATCAAAACCCTTAGTCCGATAGGGAGATAGTATACATTCCATCCGGATAAGACAGAGAGATGAAAGACTCTAAAGGAAAAAGGGTCTAGCACAAGAGAGTTAGAAAAAGGCCAATGCCCCTTTTCTCTCATAGCCCTACCCTAGTGGGAATCTTTGATGTGAAAAAAAAAAAAAGCATCCCTTCCCAAAGAGCTCTGCTAACACAGGCTAATTACCTCGCTCGAACTGAAACAATTGAATTAACCGAAGGTTCTTTCACTGCAGAATACCGAGAGTCAGAAGCAACCTTCCCCTCTACCCTTGGTAGAGAGCTTCCTTTGCGAGAACCTTTCATCCGAATCGCTCTCACTCCCGGCTGATTCAACACGAGCTATTAAAGCTACCGACTCTAGAACAGCGAAAAAACAGAGCTAATACCGATTCCTGTCCCCAACGGTCCAGATATGGAATAACCTGTCCCTGGTTAAAGCTTTCAACCTGCCGGGTTGGGACCCTTGACTCATTACTCTATTTCCTTCCGAACTCGAACTCATTGACTAATCAACTGAAGCGAGCAAGCTAGCGAAGCTATCTATCTCTGCGAGCCAGGTCTCTCACTCTATAAAGTCGCGGTCACTTCGCAAACCCTCTCTCTCTCGCTTTTTTTACTGCTTCGAAGCTATCTCTCTATCTAAGCGAAGCGGCCTCTAAGCTCGCAACCTACTTTGATTCAAAAGGCAAAGAGGGAAAAAAGCTGATAAAATAACTTTTCTTCCCCTATTCGGAAAGATAGTCTATTGGATCAAAGTGACTTTCCAGAAGAGGGAAGGAGTAGTAATAAAGAAGAGGACCAGTAGTTTACATAGGTCCGAAAAGACGGACTTGCTTCCTTTAAAAGACTGATTTGCTTCCTTTGCTAATTCATACTTCAAAGTGCTCTTTACTGTCTAATCTGCTTAATGCTACCTTAATTGGTAAAAAAAATTGGTAAAAATGTGTGAGTGTTCATACGAAGGGAAAGGCTAAGCAGTGCTATCGCTGCTTTTTTTTATCTTTCGATGTTTTCGTTATCCAACTTTTTTCTTATTAGAAAGAAAGGACGATTTGGGTACGATTCTATCGTGAGGAGGCCGTCCTCTGTCCCTGAAGAGAAGATCAATTTAACGATCTCATACGGGAAGCTCATACGGGAAGGGTATGTCTATATTTGGTTTAATTTAAGGGTATGCCCCCAGGGCTCTTAAGATTCCTTATGAATCTTGGACTGGACTTCGGTGGCTACCGAAATGGTAATCGTCACCTGTTAAGGATTCGGCATTCGGCGTATCGGGAGCTAAGAAAAGCCCCCTCTATATAGTTGAGCAGCGAGAACTGCACTTGCATTAGTAGAGGCGATTAAATAGACTGTCCACACTCTTGTCTGCGAAGCAAGGTTTTGAAAAACCAGTTACTCCTCTAATAATGGCATCGGCGGAAAGTTTCCTACGGCGAGCTCGAGCAGAAGGCGCAGCCGAAGGCCAATAAAGCCCTACTTCTATCCAATTCCGGCAAGGTAATCCAATTAACCTGACTGAACGTGAGGATGTTATGTCGACTTAATCCTGAATATGTTATGTCGGCTTAGCCAGAAGTTGAAGATTTGTGGCTATAGGTCTAAGCACCTAAACTCCCCTTTTCTGGCATGCTATAGTTATTAAAGTCTCTGCGGGAATGGGAGATTACCGGTAAGCCAGATGCTTAAGCCTATTCTTGCAAGAGACGTGGCATAATTGCTAAATCAGTTCTTTCCCTCTCTCACAACCTAGTCTGCTCGTGGTCATGGAAAGCCCGTCTTTTTGCTGCTTATTCTTCTATTCCTGAAAAAAGCGCGAAAGCCGTTTTCTTGCTCGTTAGCGCTTTAGTTGCAGGTTACTCAAGCTCGCTCTCCCCCTCCCATGAGGGACCTCAAATCACCCTTCATGCGTGCATAAGCAGCCCGCATCTCTCTTTCCCGCTGCTCATATAAGTAAACTTCGCCTCCTCCAACCTTGGCTCAGTTGGTGGGTACGGTTCGCTCGCAAATTCAAGCCCTTACAGAACGCATCGCTTTCACTACGGTTTCAGTGAAAAGAAAGGGCTTTAGCAACGAAAGCGCTTTTCGCCTTATTTAATTTAAAAATAGAGTTTCCGCTTGACTTGAAAGTCCGTCCTGCTTCAGAGGGAAGGGATTCAGTCAACTCTCCGAAAGTACTCTTGGGCGAGCTAGGCTCAATGAAATCTTTGTCTTGCAGAGAGGTTTATTATTACTTTTTCTCCTGTTTCAGGGCGTAAGGCAAGGGGATCTTGAATCAAAGAATTCCTGTCCAATCCAAAATTGAAAAATTGCGGCTTGCCATTCGGAATGAAAGAGCTCTTAGGCTTGGATGAAATAAACCTCTCCTGCCATGCCATAAACATAAAGTAGTTCTGGGTAAACTCCAGCCGTTTCGGGTTCTCCAACAATGGTCTATGGAACGGGCTATGCACCTAGAAGGTTCGGAACAGGCTATAACTATAGGGATGAAAGGGATGCAGGCTTTTCAACCTGCTCCGATGCCCGCTTCTTCGCCCCCGCATATGGAAAAGGATCTTGCCATTAGGTATGCTGGGGTAGGAGGAAATGCTATTCGTGCCGGTGAATCGATAGATTCACTTTCAGCCTTACCTAAGAGGTAAATGAAGTGGAAGGCTCTGCGACCTCTACCAGTAGTGCCAGATCAACTGATCATTGCCCTTGTATTTGTCTGGGTAATCTGCTCAACCGTAGGAGAATGCAAGTCCTCTGCTCCGCTATTGATGGATCAACAGGTGGATAAACTTCACCTGCATTTCGATCCGTCTACGTACCAACAGGAGGATCTACCTTTACCAGTAAAACTTCCTTTGCCTTCCCCTTACTAGATTAGATCAAATAGGGCTATGCTATGTATTTTGATCTAGATCTAAACTCTTATCTGGGAAAAGGAACAAGGGTATACTAGAATGGAGTAACTTTAGGGACAAGACAACAACAGAAAACAAGAAGCCAGGTTTCAGTCTATCTGGTGATTACAGAGATTGCTTCCAAACAGATTTTAGGCGAAACCATAAGAAGGACCGGGTGGGACAGCTTCTCTGACCTGACCTTGGTCGATTCCTCCTAATCCTAACCTAGGTCCTCCTTCTTTGCTTAGTCGGGTGACTCACTTTTCCAATACTATAAGCCCTACTTTCCTTTGTTTGTGAAAAAGAAAGTGGTCCTGGAGCTACAGCAATAGCTTTGGTGGAGGAGGCTGCCGGTACATAAGAGCGGAGGAGCGAAGCAGCTCGAGTGACAACGAGAGGAGTGAAGTGACTTATTTGCTAATCAGATCTTAGATAGTGTCCGAATGAATACATAGTGATTTTCAGTCTTGGGGTTGAGCTGCTTGGGCCGACATGCGGGAATACTGATCAAAAAAATCATATTGATCATAGTGGTGAGGAGGTAGAACTGCCTTGTCAACTTCTCCCACGGGGAAAGAAAGCCTTTATAGTATTAGTATAGCGAAGCGCCTCTTAAGCGCTGTGTAGAAGAAGTACGGGATGGGCTAGAAAGAGTCTTATCGACCGGGAAGAAGAAGACAAAGAAAAAGGGGAAGTATGAAGTGTCATATCCCGACAATGGAAGCATAAAGCCGCTATCCTCTCCTATGCTCGCTTAGATGCTCGTTTGTTCACTCGTTTCCAGGTATTTCACTCGCTTGCTGATTCGCTCAATCGCTCGACAACTCTATATCTATATGCTGGAAGCCAACGAACAGCCAGGGATCCGCTAAGATAGATCTTCCCATCTAGGTATGGAGATAGATTGCTTACCCAGGGTAGTTTGTTTTCACTGGTAATTTAGATTAGATATATAAGATGCATCCTCCAACTAGTATTCAAACTCCTGCTCGTGGATTAAGGCAGTTCCTTTCCGTTAATGAAATCTCTCTTGCCAATCAAGATTACTCTTCTTTATAGAGTAGCTGTCCCAAGAGGGACAGTATACGGTAATTTTATCCCAGAGACAGACGCCACATATCAGGTCATATTCCTTATACTGATGCCTTCTATTGATGAAAGAACCAATCCGAAAGTCCCACTGCGCTTTCTTCCTGCAAAGAAGACATTCTATTTCGAAAGGTTGATTGATACAACTTGCCCCCTAGTTTGGTTTTGATTACCGTAAATGCTGGTTTTCTAGCTTGAAAAAAAGCAGTAAAGTTCGAAAGAAGATAGATAAAGCATAGGAAGTCTTGTAGGCGTGATTGTAGTTAGCCTGCTGGCCGCTCGCTACTGTCCCTCTCGTAGTCCCCAAGTCCCATTCATCACTGCTTTCTCTTAAAAAAAAAAAGAAAAGAGAGGGGTTGAGGAAAAGCTTGTAGTATTGATGCTTTTGGCGCTGTCTCGGGACCCTTGTAACTAAGTCAGCTAGGTGCCCTAAATGAGGAATCAAACTCCTCTTGCTCTTACGGAAGGAATTTACGTATGATGGACTTCCTGGGCACGAACGGTATAAGAAGAAGTTGTTACAGCTCCTGTCATTTAAGAAGAAAGACCAGGCGGATTCATCTTCCTTTAAAGTGAGGCAAATTAATTACGGCCGTCGGATTGAAACCTCCATCGATGTGACAACTTCCTCAGCTTCACGTTCTTCCATCTCTATGCCCCTTCACCTACTAAAGCATCCGCGAGTGAAATAGGCTCTGCTACCTTGACTTTTGCCTTCGCAGGTACCTAATACCCTAATAAAATAAGAGGTAGTGGTTACCTAAAGTGACTTCGTCCAGCCGGCATGAAGGTTTGACTTACGTCTTATTCCTATGGATGGGACGTTCAACCCGACTGCCCGCGGTTGGCTAAACTTACTGTTTTATATTCCATGCATCTGAATAGATTCCCACGTTCATCTGGTGCCCAATGCCCGGGTAACATCTACTCCACTCTTTGATCCATGAGTCGCCCCTGGGATCCGTCCTTTCTTCAGAGGGTGGGATCCCACCTCTTAACATCATTTTTTGAACCAAAGAACTTGGTTGTGTCTGCACGACCATCGACTCATGCAATGGTCCTTTTCCTATACCCAAGTCGTTTCTGTCCGGGAGTACTTTTTTCTATATGAAATTCGTACTTTGCGAAGCGAAAGCAATCAAGGTTACAGGATTCGAACCTATGTATCCCAAACTGGAATCGAACTTGTCCACGGGATGGTACTTTCCCCCTTGACTTTAGGTTAGGGCTTGACACACTCCAAAGATCTTATCCGCAACCAATGGATATTTTTTTTTCTCTCCCAGTGACAACAAGCGCTGTCCTAAGAGGTACTTATACTGCTACTAGGAATGCCACTACGGAGACTGGCTCCCAAGGAGAGGGGCTATTGAAAGCTTAATCCCAACTGGTGCAGAACTTGCCCTAGAGCTATTGCCATATTTCATCTCAAATCGAGCTGCAGTTCTTCTTTCAAAGTCAAACCTAGCTAGGGGATTGGATTCCGCTCCGCTCTATCAATTCCGTAACTCTTATCTACGATAGCAGCAAACTCAATGGCAGGGAAAGCAGTTGTAAGAGAAAAAAATATCCTACCAGACTTTGCCATTTTACTAAATTTTTACGAGATCCACCCGGGGAGTGAAGTCACCCTAGGGTTTGTTGTATAGATAAGGGAAAGTAGGCCCTCACTGGCTCTTCCCCTCGGATTCATTCTTTCCTTCGGCTTCTTCTTGATTGTCCGCTGCCCCCTTTGTTCAGTCAGAAGACTTTTCTTTAGAAAAAGACTTTTAAGTCCCCGTCCAACAAGAGAGGTAAAGCCTTTCTATTCAAATGAGACGCACTCCCATTGTCTCGATAAGGTCAGCAGCAGGGCATACAGCAGGGATTGAGTAGTCTGGGGAGGCGGACTTAGAGTCCCCGGTTACGAGTTGACGACGTTGTTAACTAAAAAAACTGAAAAAGTCTTTTAGAAATTAGGGAAAGAGCAGGGAGAACAGCTATCAGCCAGAAAGAGCTATAAAGCTCACCGAACAGAAGATCCTTGAGGCAATGGCTACGCTCCTTTGTTCTAGCATTGTAGTGCTTGTTCGTCGTGCGTGGGGGTGGGTGTTTGTGGCGGGAGAATTAGGCGAGACAGAAATGGGGGTCATGGAAGAATTTGGTTCGATTCCCGTTATACGCGATGTGGCGAAAAAGACAGGTCCCATTTTAGACTTAGACAGAAAGAACAACGATGATTACGATATTCTTATCTAAAAATATTCTTATATTTAGATTATAGAGTGGCAACAATGCCCCAATAATGGCCTTCGTCGATGTGCAAGGTATAGCAAAAAAGGAACTGACTCTAACAATTCATATCTTTAAGTAAGCAAACCAACCAATAGGAGGAAAGATCACAGCTGGTCTAGGAACCGAAAGAGAAAAACTGACTTAGTTGTAGAGGGCAACCGAAAAAAAGGAGTCTTAGCTTTAGGTAGTCTTTCCACACTTGATTCCTTGGTGTCTGTCAAAGGGCACTTGACTTCAAGCAAATGGATATGTATAATAAAGGTTCCAGCTAGATCCTCGTATACAGATCTAAATAAAAACAAAAACCTAAGCCATCGCCTACGATTAAAGTATACCACCAGTCATCTAAGTACAGTCGAAATAAGCGAGAAACTCTCTCACTCACGATGACCTTGTAGATAAAGGTATAGGAGAGGTAGCCCGTTTGAGTCGATCCAATCTTACTTAGCTAGTGCAATTCATATTCATATTAGTGAATCCTGCCATAGTAGCCAAGACTTGCGGTCTCGGAGAGTTGACCTAAGAATCAAAGAAGGTGTTAGCGCTTTCGTTTGGTTGTCCTTTCCGTTTTGTTTTTTCTATGCAAGCAATCCTGCTTTTTCGAGCGGGTCTAGGTCTAGTTGAGACTGAAGTAAATGCCCCGGAAAATGGCGAGAATCATCTTCTAGAAGTAGTGTTCCTGATTGTCGCTACTGCGGATGCGGATAAGAATATTTTTATCTGCCTAGTTTTACCCTTTATCATGGGATGCCTGCCTTTAAAGTAAAGTAATTGGTTCAGTTCCTCGGCTTCGGCATCTTAAGATGCAGTGCCCGTCATTCCCATCAGTACAGGTGAGGGGTCGAGATCCGTTATTAATGAATGTCTCCTCTGGCCGCTTTATGCCCTGTGCCCCACCTAAGCCCGTATAGAAATAAATGGGCGGTGTCCAATACCCGCGGCGATTAAATATTTATGCTTGCGAAGACTAACTATTGATTAACCGACTAAGCAACTGAGAAAAAAGACTTCAACAACTGAATTAAGCAATCAACTGGCCTTTTGTGCGTGTGTGGATTACATAGTGGTAAGGGGAAATTCAATTCATAGTCTCGAATCTTCTTTTGTTGAAAGAGCTCTAAATGCCAAAGGGCGCCCTCATCAGGCCGATTTTGGTAGCTACTTCAGCGGTTGCTAGAGCAAATGGCCGAATTGCCAAGAAAGCATCAAAAGAATTCCTACATTCTTTCTGCTCAAAAAAAGGAAGTATTTTCGAAAAGACAAAGTTTGGTTCATGTGGTGTGCCAGTCTGGCATTCCAATCTGACTTTCAATCTTCTTGAAAGGAAATTAATTTATACTCAGAAAACGCTTTTTCAAAGCGAAAGACGGATCCCCTTACTTATCAAGGACGGCGTCAAGTGGCCCCTTATTCATGATCACTTTGGTTTGCTGCTAGACATGGCTACGATACAGCTTATCTTCTTGCTACCTTGGTGAAATTTCATTAGTAGGGAATGAATCCATAAAAGAGAAGAGGATGCCAATAAGCTCACTTTTTTTCTAATAAAAGTTCGGTAAGAATCGGCAAATAGGACGAGCGAACTCAACCCTTCAATTCATTCTTCTCCTTATTTCATTTCTTTGTATTCGTTATCTGGAGCAGCGAGCTAGTCTGCCGAAAGCCAGAAGCCGAAGGCCAATGACACTAGCTAACCAACTGAGAGACCTAGATTCATTAGTAGCGGCTAGCTCACTAAGAGATAGAGACGCAGCTTCTCTAATAATTAGATATATAGATATATAGCAAAGCCCTTTTTCTTCTATTGAGATTACGTCAAGTAAGAATTCCTATTCTTCTTGTTCCGAAGAAACCTAAGCGATTCCTTCTCAACCTGGGCGATGCTACCCCGAGAAGTGCTCCTCGACAGATTCCATCTCCGCTCCTGGGATCGAGCTGATCTTTCTTTCTTCCAATAATATACTATTATCTATCTAAATTTAAAGAGCAAGAAAGAATGAACGAATAAAAAAGAAGAGGGTTGAGCAGCACAAGAGATAGATTGAGTAGGATTAGTAGCCTTTGTCTGGAAGAAGCCTCAGCTTTATCTAGATTCACATAAGGGACCGGTGGCGGTGTAGAGCTATAAGGAGCGAAGCTCACACACACCGGCTGATGGAGGGCGGGATCGCATTCACTTGTTTGCCGCCCGGCTCCATAGTAACAAAGTGGAAAGTAGGCCCGCCCCCATAAGCACACGCGAAGGGTAACGAGATTCAACAGGATGGTCACCCTTCTTCGAGAACGGTTTATCCCTAAATTTGAAAGCTGGTTCCGTGAGTCCAAAGACGCCTAGCCCAAAAGATGATTTTCCTCTTCCTCACATCGATGTTCTGGTGGACAACACCACTGGACATGGGATGCTGTCCTTTATGGATGCTTTCTATTGATATAACCAGATCAAGATGGCCGAGGAAGACCGAGAGAAAACGGCGTTTATCACCATATCAGATAGGAGGGCACATTCTGTTACAAGGTGATGCCGTTTGGTCTAAAGAATGCCGGGGCGACGTACCAGCGAGCCATGACTGCGCTCTTTCATGATATGAAAGACAAGAAAATGAAGGTCTATGTCGATGACATGATCGCCAAGTCTTGGGCTAAAGAAGACCTTTAATTTTAAGAAAGTCTTTGACAGATTGAGGAAATACAGTCTTCATCCGCAAAAGCATATAAAGCCGGGAGGAGGTTTGGTGCTTCGTCAGGTAAGCTACTCGGGTTCATTGTCAGCAGAAGAGAAATCGAAGTCGACCTGCAAAAGCCAAAGCAATTATCGACATGCCGGTACCAAGAAAGAAAGAAGGGCTTGGGCAGGCTACAATACATTAGCAAGTTCATTGCCCAGCTCACACCCATCTGTGAGCCGATCTTTAAACTGCTCAGAAAGAAGACCCCGTCTTTCAGAAAAGAGAGACTTTTTCCTTGGAAGCAAGAAATCGCGGGGCGGAGGCTGTTGAATAAGCTGTGGGTCTTGAGGCAGATGTGGCATCTTCTGAACCACCGTACTTAACTTAACTTAGGGGGAGGGGGAAAAAGCTCATCTTTTTTCAATGCAACCAGACTTAGTACGCTAACGCTACTACCTGCCCAGTAAGAGTTTTTAGGTTTATGTCGTCAAAAGAAAAGAAAAGAAAAGAAAGGGCTTACCTATCAGCTCAGCACAAAGAAGAAATTAAATAAGAGAGGATTTCATCAAGAAAAGACAAAAACCGCATTGAGTGGGGCCTGCCCTAAAATAGCCCTTACAGAGCTTCTCTATCAAGAGCTGCTAGTTGGTGGTTGAGGAGTAATATAATAGGTGTAGCATAAGCTACATTTCGTGGGAGAGACACCTATCCAGTACTTCCGAACTCGTCTTTCATCTACAGACATTGGGTCGCTAAAGCCAATAGTTCGGTGCCCGGGCCCACTCATCTTTGGTTGCAGCTTCGGCTGAAGCCTATGCTTTCAGTTCAATTCCATTCCTTGGTACTCCGGTGGATTTCCCAGCCCGCGTCACACCTTAAAAAGCTTTGGAACGGCAGTTTCACTTACTTCTCACGGACATTGGACCTTCTTCAAACTGGCCTTTGAACTTTAGCAAAGAGTCTATTGGATAGAACGGGGAGCTATTTGCTACTTTATTTTATTAAAATAAGGAATACCCAGCTCTGGTTCAAGACTAGCAGTACTACATTTCATACCAAGCGTAAGAACTACCGAGGGGGACTCTTTTTTCTATTTATTTTGGAAGCCAAGAAAGCAACGAGCGAATAAGGTCCCTTCATTTCTATCCAGTCTTAAGGTGAGCCCATCCAATTGTAAAGCTAAGCGCATGCATTTATTTCGAATGCTAAAGTAAGCCCTGACAGTTCGAATTCTCTTACATCCAGTACCTTCCGCTTTCGAGCCAGTCCCTTACCTGTAGTTGTACTCCCGAGGAGTTCTAGCTGTGGGTTCAGTGGGTGTTATAGTTCTGTTTGCTGTGGGTCGAGCCAGTACCAGTTGCAGGCCTTTTTTCATCTATTGATGAAGTTGGAGTGTAAGTGTAAGAATCTTCGGGCTTTCCAATGAAAGAAAGTAGTTTATATCTATCTAGTTGCTAGTTGCTTTACAGCAGCTAATAGCACCTATCCCGAATAGTCCAAAGAACCAAAAGAGAGCAAAGAAAGCTACTACCGCGCCAGAGGGACGAACTCCTCTATCAAGATAGAGGTCTCACATGGACTGAATCACTTCGACTTTCATCTTTCGAAGGGCGATAGAGAGACTGGCCAAGCT
>CAOJCP012245959.1:27500-34628 GCA_948332465.1 Euphorbia lomelii
TCTTATCTGTCTATGTTGAGTCGAGCCTTCCTACTAGATTTGTAGGTGCCCCACCAGTAAGTAAAGGTAAAGAGAGAACATAAGCAGCAAGGGATGGAGAGGAGGTTGTTGCACTCGAAAGGAAGTATAGTATCACAAGGCCAGGTACGGGATATAAGGCTTAGCCAAACTAAGCAACACTCCATAAATAAGTAGAAGAAGGCCTCTTTCGACTGCTCTTTCTGAATCAGTTTTGGTTGTTTCAGGAAAGGCTGTACCAGAAGTAGCGGGATATCGAAGGTCTGACCTTTTAGGTAGAATGTCTTTTCCTTCTATCCCGGGATTGGAAAGAGAACTAGCTCCCTTGTTTATTCTAGTCTGTTCAAAATAGAAACTAACTTATGACACGTAGCTCTAATCACAAAATAAACCCACACTTACTCAAATAAGTTACCCTCACACAACTCACTTTTCACACTCACAATACCACCGTCTTACAATCACTTCACAAATAAGAACTGCAGCTCGATTTGAGATGAAATCTGGCAATAGCTCTAGGGCAGATTCTGCACCAGATAAGAGAGTTGGGATTGAGCTTTTACTAAAGGACCTCTTATTGTAATTGTAAATTCCCAGTCTTAAGACGATTACCCCTGATTCACCGGCATTAGCTTCCGAACAAGCTCATGCCATCTCGTGAGTAATAGAAATCCTTTTCCTTCGTTGTTGCATCGGAATGCTAGTGCAATAAAATAAGACTTTATGAAGGGGGAGCTGCTTTGAGAGAAATTATGCCTATTTCATTCATTTTCTTCGATAGCATCCGATTACTGAACACCTTCCAAATCCGACGGACAAGTCAAGCGAAAGAAGCCCGCATACCCACTCTTCTCTCCCCATTTACAGAGGATTTACTAACCCCACGGATATGTTGTCAAGCCTGTTATAGCGAGCAAGCAAAGCTAGCTCCGAGATAGGAAGGAAATAGTGTTGTAACCGAAGTATACTACCGAACGGGATTGGTTCCACAGCTCACTCATCTATTAATCTTGCTTCATGCAAACAAAACATAAAGGCAAGCCTAAGATTGCGAAAAGGTAATGGATCCCACTATTAGGGCAGTTACCGCCTGGGGCTGGCGGAAAAGTTCCCGCAGGTAGTGAGTCGGAGAATCTCTCTGACTAGGATGGATGCTTTCACTCAATGGGCAAGGAGCATCATGTTACCTCCACGCTGATTCAGAAGGTCTTCGGTCTACCAGCCATATCTATTCCTCGATGATTGAAGGTATGTGTGAGATAGGAAGGACAGCTAGCATCGGAAGATGAAAGTTCGATCCTTGTACTGAGGTACTTTACCTATTCACTCTGCTGGCTATCGCCAAATAAGGTAAGAAACCATGTAGGGATCTAAAGATAGAGTTAGAAGGGTAAGTCTACCTCTAATCTCATCTATCACCATCAAATTCTTCTCCTAGATTTTCATAAGTAATGCACGAAATAACTCATGCTCGACCTACTCGGACTATACTTGATTACCATACCCTATATTCATATTAAAAACTAGCAACATATGAAACTCTCACAAGAAGGATGGAAAGTCGTGGAATTGATTGAAGTTAGCCAAGTTCTCTTAGCCGTTACGTTAGGGTGACTCGAGAAAGCTTGAAAGGGAATTCCGAGAGCCCTTAAGCTTCAAGCCGTGAAGGAGGAATCCGAGTTGTAAGTAAAATAAGGAAGATCGTTCATCAGCGCTTTCAGTAACTAAAAGTCAATCAGGTGCGTAATCAAGCTAATCTCATTCCTTAGGACCTGGAGCAACCAGACACCAGCCAGGTAAGGAGCCTTTCAAGGCAATAGTTATATTATTCTCCTCCGGGCTATCGACTCGAGATGCTTGCTTTTACCTGCTAACAAGACTCGCTTTTGTGGGGAACAATTAGCTATGCACCAAGCATGGTGAGGCGGCAGATCGGCTCTAAACAATTCGTTCCTGTAACATATGAGCTGGGCAACTTATCTTTCCTCTCCCGTTGGTCGAGTGACTACGTACCTAGCGACTTCGTACCTCATATACCGCTCCGTGGGCTCCGAGAATAGAAGTGGTTCGCTTTCTTTCTATATTTCTATATTCTTTCCCTATCTTATATAAAATAACCTAGCCCCACGGCACGGGTGGACATATGATATGAGGGTTTCAAGTCGACTTTTTCTTTACAAAGATATAGGTTTCAGAGAGAATTCCAAGTGTTAGACGCAGGGAGCCAAAAGGTTAGCACCTAAAGCTTGTATCTCGGATTGGAATCTCTGGTGTCTGAGGACGGGGACGGTGTTGGCGTGGAAAAGAGAGGCTTGGGCAGCAAGCTGAATTCAAATACCCGGCCAGGGCAGCGAGTCTTTCTCTTTCTCATCTGAATTCGTAGTCTTTCAGGTCTGACTGAAGGCAGACCAAGTGAGTAGTTTGCCCATTTGATCTCAGCAAGAACGCCCGAAGACATGCAGCTAGGGGGAATGCCGGAGCTAAGGGGCCGTGTTCGAATCCTCGTTTTGGCCGATCGATGGATGGTGATGGTACGCTGGGAGTGGAACTTCCTTCTAAGAAGAGAAAGCATAATTCCCGAATACGATAGGGTTGTCTATCGCTAAAGAAATGAAGATAAATAAGTTCAAAGTTGTCGGTGATTCAAATTTTTTGGTTCGACAGACAGATGGGACATTCGCACTGAAGGATATTTCCCTAGCACTTTATCAGTCCCTTGTGCAGAAGCTGTGTGATGAAATTGATGTGGAATTAACCCATGTCAACAGGTTTACCAATCGACATGCTGATTCTTTGACCACTCTAGCTTCAAAGATAAAGTTCGAAGATGATGAATAAGATCAGCAAGCGACGAACTCCAGCTCATGGAACTTTAACGATAAGCTATATGAAGATGTCCTTAAAGAAGGAGATTGGAGACATGCTGTGATTCAAGAACTAAAGCAATCAGTGCACATGGCCAAGAAAGACTTGAAGTGCTTCACTAAATTATGTGGAAATTTTTACTACAAGATGTCCGATCGGTGCCTTGGCGTTGAAGAAGCAGGTAGTTTTTCCTTACTTTGCAACTGTAACTGATTCTGCCCCAGTTGACTCTTTCACTTACTTTCCCACAAGGGAACTTTGAGAAGAATCTCCATGAAAAATCTGGTCCAATACGTATCTGAAATAATAAAAAAACACATTTCCCTTCTTACTTTCTTTTATAATAAGAAAAAACTTTGCCCTTCTTACATTTATAATAGGTAGTTCCTTCTTTCGTTTTTTAGAATATTTTGGTTTCGAAGTTTTACCAATAAAAAATGGAATTCATCTCGCCACTTTACTTTTGGGATACTCCTTTTTAGCATTCTATTTTTATATCGACGATTTCATTTTTATTTAAATCGACTCTATGGGCCCAAACTTGCATTTTCTTTTTATTTGGCCCTTTTACCCCTATTTGCTTTCGCATTCCATTTTCTTCGTATTAGCCTAGTAGACAATATGAGTTCTTTATTCACAAATGTTTTTACTGTCTGTATAGGTATGGGTGCTTGTGCGGTTTCGGGGTCGGGGGGTGAAGTGAATCCCCATGTAAACCAACCGGAACCATCGGATAGGAATGGCGCCGGCTGGACAGACTTACTGGAAAGCAGCTCCGGCAGAAGTTCCGAAGCGAGTGTCAACCAACCCCATCCTCATACTGACCTCCCTGCGACCCCTAACCGCGCGGGCCCCTCTGCTCCCCCAGGTCAAGATTCCAATCTGTCTACGGCAGTGGATCAGCCGGCTCCAGAGCAAAATCCGTTAATCCCCCTCCTTCAAGAAGAGGGGGAGCGGGGGGATCTTCTCAGGCGTCTGCATAGGCTGGTTTCCGCTCAACTTCAACATTTTTTTGAGAGGGACCTTCCACGGTGGAGACAGAGCGGAGAAACTAACCATTTTGATAATGCAGCATTATCAATTTTAAGCTGGGATATAGAGGTGGAAAACTATACAAGCTCGGAACTTCGGGACTGGATTTCAAAAAAGCCAAGATTGCGGGATCTCTATCCGGAATGGATTAGCCACTTACGAATCTGCATGGGAAAGAAGAGCGACTTTCCTTGAATGAAAGAGACCAAAGAGGGTGCGAAGAAAACTACATCGTCGAAGGGGCAAGGAAGCGACTTACCTTATTACTAAGCAATCAAAGGCAGAGGAAAAGATCCAAGCTAGCCCAAGCCCCCAAAGGAATCAATCTCTTTTAACTAACCCTACTAGATTAGATTGGATTGAGAAAAAGCGATCTCGATACGATCTTTCTAAACCAATCTATCACTGGCACTGGAACGAACCCAAGAAAGATTGGCCAATCTGAATGACTCCCTCTGAGAGCAGCTGTATTAGTAGTTGATAAATTCAATCACCAAGTGGATATCTCGAGAACTCAAGGTGCCAAGCCTCGGATTCTAAGAAAGAATAAGGGTAGCTAATCACAAGGTAAGAAAAAAGTGGAAAAGGCGAGCAAAAGGACTCTTTTTCGTCTGCTCAGAAAGCGTATAAAAGTTTCTTTTTCTTTTCAAAAGTAATGATATCCGGTTTTATCTCTCTACGAGTCATTACTTCTACGAGAGAAAGTGCTTCCCTTGTCCTAACTTCCTTAGCTAAGGCATCCACCATAGCATTGAATTCTTGAAAGCCTTTGATCAATTATGGTTTAGGACCTGCGGCTCCACCTTTCCTACATCCCTACTGGCAGTGGCTTATCGGCAAATCCACACATTTCCTAGTCTCGGGTAATCCTTTACAATAAAGTATATCAGATTCAATCTTGTATCGGGGAACCTGTATGCTGCTAGTGTACGGTATAGGAAGCCATCATATGGAGGGGCATCTTTCGCTTGACTTTTGTGTTGCGAGTGCATGTGTCCACCACGGGCAGGGCTAGGGCTTTCACAGGTACAGAGAAATAGCCGTAGACAGCCTATCTATTAAGGTTAAGGAAATGCTATCTTTAGCTCTTAGTAAGGCGTAGAGCAGTAGCGGTCAACACTTTTCCTGTTACAGAATCGAGTCTGAGCGCTGTTCATGGCACGGTTAACGGTGCTAAAGAATAGCGATTGTTGAATCCGTTTGCTCTTTCGACTCTTCATGGTTTGCTGTGAAAAAGAAAGAGGAGACCCTCACCTCAATCAATGCTTTCGGGCGAAGTCATTCTGTGTAAAAGTGGTACTTTCCTATAGTTGATCAAGGCTGCTTTCCTTTGCTAATGAATCAGATCTTTGGCTTTACCGTGTTACTATTCGGAGAATGGACTCTTTAGGGGTGATCTCTTTCTTAAGAGTTGAGCTTACACTGTCAAAGTAGGTTTTTTGTGCTTGCTTTAGGAAGACCCTAAAGTAGCTTGAAAAGGTTTGTAAGCAACGGTCTAGGATCAAGAGTGAAACTGAGAAAGAGGATGTCCCAAGACTTCGAAAGTCACTAGCCAGGTTGTTCGTACCGGTCTTCCTGGATGCTCTTGTTTCCACTGCGAAAGCTATTGTTGTTACTGGAGCTAATGAAAAGATGCTCATTGTGGTACTGGAGAGGAACTCAAACCTTCAACGATATCCCTCAGTTCCAGTGAGAAATAGGTAATAAGATAAGAAGAAGAAAGCAGAAGAGATCGAAGGGGCTTTTAAGGAAGATTTGGATCTTTGTAGAATTTCTTTGCGTATTTATTGTCCTCCCCGGGTAGCTGAACGAAAAGACAGGCACATTGAAGGACCTACTTCCCCTAATAAGAGTTGAAAGGGGATCAGATCCACCCAACCTGTAAAGAAGGCATGAAGAATAGATAGGGAATCCAGAGAAAGAATGAAGAATGCTTGGAATGGGTTCACCTCTCAACGCCTACTATGATGAGATAGGCCTTTAGTGAAAATACAGATAGTTAGTTAGGAGAAACTTCGGAGAGATCATAGGAATAGGAATACGCCAACAGGAGCCCAACTCACATCGATAGGATCATTCATAAGCCGAGTTCCTCCAGGTGGAATACAGAGTTATATACCGCTTTTTCTAAGAATGTGGAATCAATATGGTTGGTATTTATTCGGGAAGAAAATCAACAATTGAATAGAAATAGAATAAGTGATGACTTGACTGATCTTGATGTACTCTTTTTCCTGCCTTATCCTTATCCTTAGCCTTAGCCTTGCTAGCACGTCCCAATCTTTTAACATAACAAGAATAAAAGCCTCAACCCGCACTCGACGAATGCTCGCTTTGGGCCATTCTTAATAGACATTCGGGTCTGTCATATGGTCGAGAAAGACTCCGTACAAACTGGTCTGGGAAGACCTTTTAAAGTATGCAGCAATCCGATTCTTTGCCCTAAAGGACTTTAGCGCTTTAGCTTACGTCATTCCCCCCAAAGTGAGAATTCCACATTCCGTACTTAGGCCTCCGAACTCCGGCGAGCGAGCTGATGGAGGCGTGGTAAGCCCAAGGCCGCTCTTTCCCACTTTCTTTCGCATTAGACCTCCGCCCGAAAAAAAGCATTTGAACCGAACTTCTGACCCTAAGAAGGAATCTTTGACTCTTACCTGTGAAAAGCTTGACGGTCGCTCTGATACCGTGGATTTACTAATACTAAAAAGTAAGAGGAGTCACTAACCCCCCTTTTTTTAGAGCGAACAAAGGCCAAGACGAGAGGTACCCAAGTGGTTGACCTGTGTTAAAGGTCACTTACTTCCTCGCCCCATTTTCCTTAAAAAAGCCTGGAAGATGTTCTGGCCCAGACCAGAGATCACCCAAGCTGAGAATAGATCGACTACGAACAGACACCCCACCACCATCTCTTGAAATGTCAACGGAAACCTATTGGTAGCCGAAGAAAGATCAAAAGTTTCAAAAGAAAAGAGGTGATCCTCCTAAGGAGATTCTTTCTTACCCGCGAATGAAAAGGTAAAGCGGGCATACACAAACAATAGAAAACGAAAGAAATAGTTGATCGAAAAATCCCATGATCGCGCACTCGACGAAAGAGCTTTACAAGCGGCATTGCCCTTCTTCACTCACGCGATATTGCTGGATCGGGCTTTCGCCCATTGTCCAAGATTCCCCACTGCTGCCCCCCGTGGGAGTCCGGGCCGTGTCTCAGTC
>CAOJCP012360391.1:0-23163 GCA_948332465.1 Euphorbia lomelii
GATGCATGTAACTGTGTTGATTCATGGATGAAATCTCTGTTCAAAGAAAAGCTACAAGCAAACTTTTTATGAGTGGAAATGTAAACTTTCGATCTTTACATTTTGTTTTAAAACAAGAAAGAGGTAAAGAGAAAATTCTTACCAAACCAAATATGTCAAGATTAGCATTGATGGTACGTAAATGTAACTCGTTGGTCAAACAACTATTCAGAGTTCCTCCTTGTAAGGCTTGCTGGAAAACCCGTTGTCGGACTTGATTAATCGTTCTTTGTTGTTCAAAATGAATGGTTTCATTTTTGTAATTTTCTAATTGTTCCAAAGAAGAGCCAGGCACTATAAAAGAATAGAAAGGGATAATAGGGTATACCCCCATTGACTGGGCTTGACCTGAATCTTTCGTAAACCAAAAGGGGATGGGGAACTTCGACTATGAAGAGTTGCCGACTTAATCGACGTCTTGTCCCCACTACAGATTTTTGAAAAGAGATAGGGCACGCAAGAGAGACGGATTGCTATCTTTTGGTCCACCAATCATTTCGTATTTACTGTAAGAAAGTTAGAACAATTCACTCTAGATGGACGCTGAGTACGCGTTCACCTGTGTCGGTCCGACCGACAATCCAGTTTCACTTCTTTCACTTCAATGATAGGAATCCTCCATTCGCATCCCCTACTTCGGGTTTGTTCTGGTGGGACCATATAACTTTCTAATAAAGTAGCCCTAATTGAGGGCGGTATTACTCGGAAAAATTCCCCTCTCAAATATCAAATAAAATAGGCTCGAATTTGGACTAATTTACACTACTTTACTTAGTTCAATGTAAATTCCCCGGTCACAAAATTTCCTTTCGCTGCTACTACTATGGACCTACACGTAAATAGCGGAATGATTATGTCTCGCGCTTGAGTTTGCGATACTGGTCTTCGCTCAGCATGTGCCTCTCTTATTAGTAAGAATTGTCTCAAGGATTCTAGTTGGACACACATTTTAGTCTAGTTTGCTCGTTCTTCCTTCTTCTTGAGATGAGAAGGGGGCATACCATAAAAAAAAAAGAAAGAAAAGAGAGAGTTGCTAACTAAGACTAAGATATGGAGAAAGGTTTCCGAGAGAGAGGGGCCTTAGAACCGGTAACCTTACAGGAAGCTTTACCAGAAGCTTTCCTGCATTCCGACGCATCATGTAGCTACGGTTTTTCTAGTCTGGTCCATGTCTCGGTTCTGCGTGAGATAGTTTCAAAGGTTTGAATAGCCCGAGTCTATTTCTTTAAAAAGACTCCTCTCCAAGACAGAGAGCGGTAAAAGGAAATAACAAGCCCAAAACTAAATACCAACTAGCAGCTTATCAACCACCGAACACAGACTCATGTTGGCGATGCCATGGTCAAGTAAGAGGACGCTATCTTGTTACAGGTCTCCGGTCACTCAACTAATCGACTTTCAAAGTCTTGCCTCACCTCTGGTCTCGACACCCGGGTCAGCCTATTTTATATTATAGCCTGGTCGTATCTTTGGTCCATTTCTTTACTTCACCTCCGGCTAAGAATTTCATTGCGGTGGAAAAATCTGTTTCAGAACGTGATGGTACCTCGACCCTGTCCACGCGGCATCCTCAGCACCTACGAAATAGAAGAAATTTCCTAAGTATCTACATGATGCATGAGGCTAGTAAGTCTACAGAATCTTAAACCTGTGCTCTAATACCAAAAATGGTGGCCCTGAGCGGTCCCTACCCGAGGTGGCATTTGTCCCTTCTCCTCTTGCTATTGATTTAATTTTCTCAAACCTTCCATCAGGAAAGATCCAAGCAGCACCACATTACGATTACGGGAAAGTAATGTAATTACATGTAATGTAATAAGGCTAAACTAAATAAAAGATCAACAGGAAAGTAATGTAATAAGGCTAAATTATTTTGCTACCGAACAAGGCATTCGTCGCAGCCTATTGGTCCTACCAGCAATTCTCTGCTCCCGAACAGCCTATAGTCATGGGATTCTCGCCTTTCCTTACGCCTACTAAAAGGAATCAATGTCGGCCCCTGACGAGGAACTGTCGGAGATTGACGGGTGTGATTGAATCAAGTATATTTGATTTGAAAGGGGATAAGCCATAAATCCAATAAAGCAAGGTAATTATGTCACTCACAAGAGCACGGCTAAGCGCAAAAGTACCTGCAACCATTACAGTGCTAAGCTTGAACTAAAGGCTAAGGCGCAAACCCCGTCTTCTTGCCCTGTCCCGAAGTGCTTAATCTAATCTGGGCGATCCTGTCGTATCTAAATTTCTATTTTTCGTGGTATCCGTCAGGGCGATCCCCATAGGTATAGAAGTCCGCTTTAACCTCCAGGGGAGTTTATTTCCCACTTTCCCGGTAAGATAGAGCGGAGACAGACAGGCTTTTAAATGTCCCACATATGTAAGGAATAAAAATATATAGTGCAAAAAACGCTTTACCCAATGATAATGATACGAATGTGGAAAGATCAGGATCCACCATCTCGAAATGGAGACTATGAGAAAGCAACCCACCTTATCCAGCTAGCAGGGGATAGGAGGGATCCCCATGTATTTAAATACAGAAATGGGGAGACTCGGAAAGCACCTTAGTGATTGAGCTCCAAGAACAGTAAAAGTCTCTGGCTATCATCCCGACCAGTTAGTTCGTCGATTGAATGAATTGATTGGCTAGTGTCACACAGGTCGATCAATACAGAATTTTTCACAAGAGACGGGTCAGTCTCATATGTATGATGTTTCGGTACATTCTTCCTGGGCCGGGTTTATATGTCTACTCTCTTATGACTCTTTTTTTCGTTTGATGCTTGAAACGAAAGATTTGGAGAAAGGGAAGTGGCAAGATAATAGATATTGAGTCCATCCTAAGATGACCCTTTCTTCCCCATTCCTTGCAACTGCTGCGCACCTTCAACTCTCCATGCTTGGCTCGATGTAATTGACCTGGAGACTTTGCTTTCTCGGATCGCAGCTTTATTAGAATTAGAATAGAGTCCATATTAGCGCTGGTAAAAGCAGAGGTTTCGAAGATGCTCCGGGCATGAAGAGATTCAGGCTTCGAGGATAACTCGGGACTCTTTCTCAAGTGAGAGAAGCGTAGCTAGCTCAGTGAAGGTGTGATATGGCTCTCTCGCGGGCTAAGAATGAAATGCTTGACCGGGATGCTTTGCTGCAGGTTTCGAGCTGCTTTAGAGAGCAGATAGAATGGTTAGATCACTTCATAGTTCAGTTGTCAGATCTCCCGGGAAGATTGGAATGTACATTCCTGTAAAAGCAAATTGCAAAATTTCAATCCGGTTCTTGCCCGTTAGAAAAGTGATTCGAAATTACGTATCATGAATCAGTGATTCTCAATCATGAATCGTAAAGTGAAGAAGTGAATAGAATAAGAAATTTCGTATAGAAAGAAAGATGAATGTGCTGTCGCTGAAGGCCTTGGTCGGTAAGTTCAAAGCTGGCTCTGCGACCGGCAACCAGCGGTTGACTTCCTACTACGGGCCTGGACCAGTGTGACATCGAAGCTCCGTATCGACGTGCTATATCTGAGCTGGCTGGAACTAGGGAATCTTTCCACAGCTGGCACCAGAGAAGACTGATTCCGCCCAAACACAGACAATCCTGTAGGCAAATCTGTGTTTCAAAAAAAAAAAGGAGATCCAAAGATAGCGTAGAACTCATAGATTCTAAATTCAAGTTCTCATCCCTGGTATCCCACAATCTATCACGAAGGTTGTCCAACTGTTTGGCGCGAGAATTGCCTCTGAGAGGATTTGAGGACCGTGGGGGTACCTTGACATCCATCCCCTCTCTACTGCCAACAAACCCTGCTAGATCACACCCGGGGATTCCTCTCTTTCTTTCCCCAGGAAGAGAAAGACGTCTATAGCAGGCACCAGAAAAGAAATCTTTCTCTTATTCCCCATCGTCTGCCGAAGACTCCTACCCGAGGCTTCTTCCCGTCTCTAATACGGGGCAACAAACAAGGCTTACAAACCATATCTCATATTCGAAAATATCCTCTTTATAGTCCCATGTGTCCAATAATGAGAAGGGCCAAAAGGCGCTACAGGCTTTGAATTAGGCCAATGCGAGGATTCTCTCTTCTTGTAAACCCCCTTCCTCAATCCCTTCTACCACCTCCGGACCCTACGATATCCCACCAGGTGCCGAGGGTTCTTTCTCTGACATCCCGCATTGGGCGGGCATTCCTAACAGAACGCCTAAGATAAGAAGATAAATGAATCTATATCACAGCTGGCACTAGAGAATACTGGCCTGGCTCTTATTCCCCGTAGTCTGTCAAAAAAGTATAGATCACGGCTTGCCTATTGATCAAGGGATATTGATCTGACTCCCTTTCTTCACGCCTAAGAACACCAAAAAATGCGTCTATATCAGACCGGAATCCTTCTCTTACCGTATTGGGAATTCCTAGTTTCTACAAGCTCCGATGTCATATATTCTAAATTCTTAGGTTTGGCATGCTTTGGAATCTAGTGAATAGGGCACAGGACAGGGATATCCTTGATCGACCTTTGCTAACTCTTCTGCCTGTAAGGAAGCTTGAAAGAGGGAAGAGTCGACCATAGCAAGAACATCTGAGGCTAAACCCTGGCAACTAAGCAGAGCAATTAAAGAAGGTAGTTTAGGGCTTAAAGGTAAGAAGTGAACTTGAGGTGCCCTCTAGATCAAGCAAGCGCTATGAGAAGCCTTCAATGGATGAATTTGGTAATGATCGCATAGAGAGCTAAACGGATCTCCTGCTTTTTTTTTTAAGTCACGATCAAAAAGGTTGAAATCCGGACCATACATCTGGAAAGCGCTTCACTCGCACTGCTTGACAGAAAGAGGAGACTTAGAACATCTCTTTTTTACCATAGGTGGTGAATTGATGATACCATGTTCGATACACTGATAACCAATCCAATCGTAAACCTTAATTCGAGAGATCAAAGACGCTAGGATCGAGAATTCATGCCTTCTCTTACAGGGAAAGTTCCCATTGAAACAATCATGCGAGAGGTCTACTACGTCAATTGCGTAAGGAGTTGGACAGAGAGAACGCAGGAACGGCACCATGTAAGATTCACATCCCGGCTCCTTCGATTAATGGTCTTGCTCTCAGCCCTTTTCCTAGAGATCTGGGATGGATAGAATCTTATTTAAATAGGGCATGTTGTGCTATTTTATGTTAGGACTTCGCTGGTATTGAATGCCCTGCTAGTCTCAGTGCTAGAAAAAGAGCTTTATTAGCTCGACTCAAATAGCTAACTCCTTCTTTATCTAGCTTTTCTATTGGCAAAGAAGATAGAGAAATTTCCAATCAATGTGGACGTCTGAGGACATCCTGGATCTTATGGGCCGGATTCCGGAGAAGTTTAGGTCCCTAATAGACAGGTATCTTCCCTGGATCTCAGAGATCCCTTTCTAGCATACCAAGGGATGGCATGTCCTGGAAAGCCGGAGTCAGCCAACCGTAGTGAAAAGGCGGCAAGCACAGATGAGAGGGACATCACAGAAGAGCTTAACTGACGAGCTATTTTGTGATTAGCGCTTCGGCTAGATCGGACTGTCTCTACCTTTGCTAACTCTGCCTGTAAGGAAGTTAGTCCATAGCGCTTACCTGGCCAAAGCATTTAGAAATCGCCCGTCGATTGAGAGGTTCCATCAAAAGCACAATGGGAAGTGGGAGATAGGCTTGGAGACAAATGGTACTTGGGAGCAGCCCTGCTTCAAGAGCAAGAGAATGACAAAAAAAAAGTCTCTTAACCGCGGAAACATCGGCTAGACGGAATTCCGAGATGTATTTCAGCCGAGGAGTCTTTGCCTGGAAGTCGTACCCGGCTCTGTAAAGCACTCTGAATAGCCTCTTCTCGGCCTGTTAGGAATCTAGTTTACTGTCTGTCTCCCCGGCCATAAGAGATAGAATCTGTCTTTTTTTCTTTCCTTTTAGCATATGCTTTTTGCTGTCCCTGCAGGACAAGAAGGAGTATTGAAAACAAAGCACTAGCTAGCTAGTAAGATAGTTCCGGATGGATTTCTATTTAGAAAGCAAAGTAAAGTTACGTTTGAAAGCAGCGGGAAAAGGGGAGTTAAGTGGAGGAAAGCGAAAGCCTTTAGAGCTGCGCCAAGGCTATTATATTATATAGGCTATACATCGTGCTGAATTCAAAAGTTTCCCCCATTCCTTCGTCACCTGATTCGTACACTTTCACACTCTCCACACATTCCCGATGCGTACCCGATTCTCTATTTCTCTTTCTTTCTCTATTTCTCTTTCTATTAAGAATAAGAAGGTCTTGGTAGAAGGGTTGACTTTTGAATTGGGTAAATTGAGCCCCTAAGGTGTTTACATCCAGCTCCACACCCTTCTCCGTGGGCTTTAGGAATCGAAAGCGGACCAAGCTCGCACACAAGCCTGCTACCAAGCAGGAGAAAAAAAAAGAAATATGTTGAATTGGGACAGGAAACCATCATAAGCCAGCCAACAAGCCTAACCGTCCCTATGTCATCGGGCTACCATGTAGCCTTTCTTTCTTCCCTTCACAAGCCAAGGACAAGATGAATCTATTGCCTCTCCTCCGCCCACGAGTAGAGAACGGACTCAAAGCGCTCAGGGTCCACATTCTCAATGAATGCCGAAACGACTGCCCTAACATCTATTTCGTCAGGGTTATAGTCTAACGACTTTAGCATAAGCGCGGCCTTCCTTATCATTTGCCTCTCAAATGAGACCAAATGATTACACATAATTTCATTTCTTCCTCTATGCTCAGATTTCCCACTATAGGAATATTGGGGAAAAAAGCCCCATCCGAAGCGAAGAAGGGGAACAGGCTGCTTCGTTTAGGTCTGGCAGAAGGAGTTGGTATGGTGACGGTGACAATAACCTTTTATCATAAGATGTTTGTGGAATTGACGGTGACCCTTGATGTGACTAAGGCAGCTTTACAGTGAAAATGGAGGGGAATTCTATTGGGCTGAAGGCAGGTTACTTTTTTTTAGTGTTAAGTGACAATGGTAGCTAACATTACATGAGATGCGGTTGGAAGCGAGGCAGCAGTCTTTCTATGTTTTTCCACTCTAACGAAGTTTCTCTGGGTGAGCTTAGATGACCCGAATCAATGACCAACTCAATTCTCTCCACCCTTTGCGGATGCGGATGCGGAGGAGTTTCTTTTTCTTAAACAGTCCTGTCTCGAACCGGAGGCACCCACTAGTAGTAGGGGGGAGCCCATAATTGACCCGGGTAGGCGAGCTTCAAGGGGCTATAGTTACCAGTTTCGAGTTACTTAGCGGCCCAGCACGGCTTGCTTATGAGGATCTCTCTCTCAACTACCAGGAAAGGGGTTAGAATCGCCATCGCTGGAGCACTACAGGCCTAACTTATTATTCGATATAATGAGAAGCACCTTTATTGAACTAGAACCCTTATCCCCCAACTGATCTACCCAGTAATGTGATGAGTTCCGACCCCTTTCATTACTGAGGGGGCCCAATCCTTCGTCGTACGGAATGATTATGACTTGGCTACAAGGGAAAGTACCCAAGAGATCTAGCTTCTTGGAGGACAGGTTGCTAGCCCCATCATCATCCCGAGCTTTTCACCGTCGGTCCCATGACTGAGCCCTATGAACTAGCTCTTCCGTGTCCGCCGAACTGTACGATGGAGGGCGTTCAATTGGAGTATTTAATTTGCCCAACCGGGTGAGCATCGTTAATGTCTCTAGTAGATAGACTCAACAAGGAACCTGGCTCAGAGGAAGAAGGACATTAGTTTGAAGTCTCTTTTATCTATCCCCTCTCGTCCGCTCTGGTCTTCCCTTTCTCTTGCTTTTTCCCAGAGCTAATGGCTCACTTCACTACCTTTACCTTTAGACCGGGAGTCACTCGCTTCCTCAAGCACAGCACGGGAAAGAGAAAAGACCTCTTTATGCCGACTCCAAGACCTAGTGAAAGCTTTGTTTGAAAGCAGAAAGCAAGACGGGATCTTCTTCTTTAGAATAGGATATCGCCAAAGAGGTTTTTTCAATGAATAGTTGAAAGGGGGAGCTTTACTGGCAGGACTTCGTGCACGGCGGCGGGCAGGACCGGAAGTGCGTGAATGACCTTAATACACTGTGATGTAGGTTTGCCCAAGAGCCTTGACTCTAGGTAATCAAAAAGAAAAACGAGGGGACTCCGTGAGTGGACTAGGTTTTCTTTTCCTCCTCGGGTCATACATAGGTAAGAAAGTCTAATCAGATCCCTAGGAAGTTACGCTTAGCAGCCGAACCAGTCAGTATTACAGCTAAAAAATGAAAATTTCGACCGTCTTAGCCTTACCTTAGCCCTTAGCGGTTAGCGGGTCCTGGTCTGTGATCGATCTCTTGCCGACTCGGAACTTTCTTGCTGTGATTGTTCGAGAATACTCTTGTGATTTGAGACCTTCCTCTCGTGTTCTCTCGTTTGGCTTCCTGTCCTCGTTAGCTGTGGCACTTTCTCAAAGGGAATGATTGGACAAATAGACCAAGAATATCTGTTTTGCGCAGAATCGGCCAGTCAAGCAAGTTCCTTTTGACAGAGAGAAGCTTCAAGCCGAGTCCACACATTGCTTTCTTTCTTCTATGCCTGGGGAAAGCAGTCGTCATGTGGCTTCCTTATGTTGTCTATGTGTAATAGCAACTTGCCGATGCTAGTCTCTTTCCGGAGAAAAAAGTAAGAATAAGAGTGAATGGGCGGATCGATCCCAGATCTAGGATAACTTCTTTTCTAAAAACTGTTCCTAGTGACAGCATTGGTTGCATTGAGTAGCAGGACCTCTCTTTCTTTCACCAAAGGTGATCATCAGAATCTCGATTGAAACTTTATGCTTGTCGGAGATAGGTAATGGGTATCCTTTATGATTTTTTTACCTAGCTCATTGGCTGACTCATTACTGGCTTATAGGTTAGAACGTGATAGAGCGGGATGAATCTCTTTTCGAGGTACCACAACTTGCGTTCTCCGGTCTATCATTAAGAAGCAGAGGAAGCAGTTAATCCTGCTACGGAAGAAAGAGATTTCAGGAAGGGAGTTAGGGCTTTCGCCCTTCAAGGTGTTAAGAAATTATCGTGCCCCCTTTCCTTTAAAATAAAAAGGGCTAAATGCCAAATTGCGGAATATCTCGGGCGGCTCAAACTTCCTGTTCTCCCGGCTCATAGCAAGTGAAAATGTGTCAGTCCGTCACTTTGTAAAGTGAAAGGGTCACCACTACTGAGGGTCTTCCCCCTAATCTGTTTAGGGCTTTCTGGTCTACATCTTTAGCTTTTAATCGGGCAAGATCCCTAGCTGCAGCACAGGATAAAAAATGCAATCGTTATAAAGTGGCTCTGATTGGGTTTCCTTTGCGGAAAAACCAGCATGCCGGGGTCTATCAGAAGCACTTTTTAGAAAAAGCTAGGAATTTTTATTCATACGAAGCAGATTCTCGGCTTGGCCGCTCGCTCTATTAAGGTTAGGAACTGCATTCTCGATTGGCTGGGTGGAATGAAATGCTTTTTTTTTCAGGATGCTAGTTACTAAGGGGGTTATCCATGTACAAGCAAGTTTCAACTAGAATACATGGTCTAATCATTGAATTTGCATTTAGGTATTCAAAAGGTTCCCTGGCATTCGATCCAGCCGGGGATCAAGAATTCCTCTTTCTTCGAGAATCAAGTAGTTCGGCTAAGCCGGCAAGATAGATGGATTCACTAAGAACCTTAGCGTGGTTCTGTAGGTATTGGAAACGTATTAAAAGGCAATGCAACTTAGCCTTTATTCGGCTGGGATCAAATAGCTAGCCCTGGCGTTACCCATCCTTAAGGATATTAGTTTATCTTGTTCCAGAGGTCAATCTTTAAGCTTCCAAACCTGAGCCACAACGAATTGGGGTACTGTAGTCCAAAATTTGACTAGCTTGTGAAAGAAAGGACCCTTTCTCTTCTCCCTTCTTTGCCGGGGCTAAGTGAATCAGGTATTTAGGGGTGAAGAAGAAAAGCAAGCCTACTCTTATCTTCTAAGGCAATTAAGATGGCCGGGACAAGAGAATTCGCACCTTAACCTAAAGTAAAGCCAGCATTGTCGGAGTCAATCCATTATGATAGAGGTATTTCATTCACGATTTTTTCTCGGCCTCTTCTTGTAAATCGAGCCATGTGTTCTAAGTCTAAGGCGGAGACACTTCCTTCTCCTGAGAACAAGGTAAATGAAGGTCTTTATTTAGAATTTATATACCCTAGAAAAGAAGAGGGTGGTCCCTACCTATGTAAGAAGGATAGGCTTTCCTATTTTATGTTATGGCCTTTTAATTCTCTGTAATCTAGGGCCATACATTTCTTCGATCAAGTTGGCCAAGTATTTGAGGTTCACTGGCACAGCAGGCTGTGGGACTTGGCCTACTGCTGGGTTCTGAGCAAAAAAGTCTTTCCCATAGTTCTGTACTAGGTAAGGAACCTGAGGGTATTGGTTTCCTAACACAGGCTGTTGTGGCACAGTTTGGTAAGGTTGAGTGTTGACTAGGATACCCCCTAGAACATTTGGTTGGGCTCCAAAATTAACTTGACTCAAACCAGGGATTAGGCGAGAAGTTAGTAGGTAGTAGTGGTAAAGATTCTTTACTCGCGAGTGGAACGGCCGACATCTCACTCTAATGTCCTAGGATGTACCAGAGAGGGTGAACCAAGCCCCTTTACGTTCTTTAGCTAGGATAGGTGGTTGTAAAGGACAGGCTTTGGCTAGACTTTCTCATAGTAGATCTCTTCATTTTGATAGAGTGTATACTATGTTCACTAGACGCCTCCTCCCTATCAGTTATTGGTAGGGGGAGACCACTTTCTCCCTATGTAAAGGGTCGAGAATTCGACATCTTACGGACTTTCGACCTAAGGAGTTCTCTCTCATTCCTGATTAGTTCTTTATTCATCCAGAGGTGAAGGACTGAGATGAGTGCTTACCTCTTGGCTCAGTTAAGATATTCTCACTGCTACTTCACAACTGGTCTTCGATCATTGAGGTCTTTTAGTGCTCCCATCGTTCAAGCGTCATGGAAGAGAACTCAAAAAGACCAAAGGGTCTGATATGGCCTTTGTATGATTGGCGGACTACCCCGTGATTGACCACTCGCGGCACATCAAGCTTTGGTGAAGTTTACAGGTCTGTATAGTAAACCACTTTCTATTGAAAGAGTTTGGTGAAAGCTCATTTTCCTCTTTATCTTGTTTTTACCTCTTCTCCCGAGTAGAATCCGCTGTTACAGACCCGGTTGTGAAAGAAGGCAAGTATACTGAGTTGGCTCTAGGGCTTCCCCCTGTATGGCTTGTCTTTCCAGTGGACTGAGAGAGCGAGCTCTAATCTAAATTCTAGACTCACATACTTCACATTCTTAATTGAATGTACGATCTTAGAATGGATGCACAGAATCCACGAGAAGAAATGTCCCTTAGACTCTAAGATTGGAATCGTCTTCTTTCGTTCTTCTTAAACGAAAGGATATCCTCATTCATTCTTTTCGGATTCGGGGATCTTGAGTAAGGTAAACAAAAGGGCTAAGGACTGGAATAGGTTTTCAACCTACGACCGAAGTAAGGGACTGACCGCACTGATTGGATTGTTTTCCTCGTCTAAGAACCAGAAGCAGGCATTCTATAATCCTACCCAATTCCCACTTTCACTCGAGCAGCGGATATGAGACCAGTAAGAGCGGATTCAAGACTTTCAACCTTGCCCTTTCTTTTGTTCGGAATATGCATCAGTCTTTAGAACTACTTACATGGCTCGATCTACTCTACTACGAAAGAAGCTGGATTAGAAGTAAAAAAAAAGAACTAGAGTGACTTAGGCGATCGCATCCCTATTCTATAATAGAATACTTTTCCATTTTTTAAATGGGAATAAGGGGAACAAGATAAAAGAAGGCAGATAGAAGAGAAGTCAAAGTGAGTACAAAACAAAGGGAGGAACTTCAATATGCGCTGGCATCCCCCGGGATTTACGGAACCAACCTTGAAAGAACCTTTCTTTCATCCTATCCATTCCATAAGGTTGAGAAACTTCCCTTTGCTCTCGACTTTCAGGAAGGAGAAAAACCCGTCCTCCGGGAAAAGACAGCAAGAGATTGTGTAGAAAGGGGCTCGAAAGCTGAGGAAACATATTCGGGATAAACAGGTGCTGTTGTGGCCTAGGACTAAGATTCTTTCCTTCAAAGTTCTCACCAGTAAGTAAAGTAGCCCTCATCTCTTAAGGATAAACCGTTAAACGCGGTCTCATAGGTCTTATGAACAGCTTGATGAATCGCGAAAGGCTAACCTTTCCCTTCCTTCCCCCCGTCTCTCCTGCTCAGATAAAGGGTAATCACCAGTGACTGCTGACACCGCTGCAGGATCGCAAGGCTGAACCAAGTTGACCAACAAAGTAGAAAAAGCTTCTTCGCATAATTCGTAAAATAAAAGAGGGCTCGGACTCAGACCGAACGAACTCCATAAGTCCATAACGGGAACGTCTAGTCGTAAAGTTTTTGGAGAAGAGCCATCGCATCGGACCAAGCCCAATTCCAATAATGAATCAATCCAATCTGGTCTCTAATCCCGGCACTCTTATATTATATGCCGCCCTCAAGGCTGAATCAACCACGGCTGAAGGATCAAATCCTATTGGTGATGACCTGAACCGCTTACCATAGCTGACCTAACAAGAGGTAAGCGATGTGTCCTATTGACCCGCCTCCTTAGGTGAGCTGCGGATGCATCTTCCACAGTGAAAGTGATCATTGCGCCACTATCTTCCTTGTGATCTCTATCACTAACATCAAGAGGAGATGTAATAATGAAAGTGAAACAAGACTTGGGCGTCGATTTCAATCCATGCCAGAGAACTTGGAAGTAGTGGAATTTCGCATCCAAGACTCAGTAGGATAGGCCGGGGTTAAAGCTGATCCGTGAAAATTCTAGTAAGCGAGTCAATTTTGACTACTACCTATCGTAAGAGCAAGGCTAGCTTCCATCCCTTGCTTCGTACCTGTCTTCCATATACTATTTTTTCCAATCAAGCACTGGCTTAATTACATTACCGAATTTCGCCTAACAAAAGTTGTATGGCTGGTTGAGGCTCTTGTGCTGAGATTTACTTTGTCTTAAGGTTTTCAGGATCCTTTTTATTTTATGTAGAAGAGAAGGAAAAAAAAGGCGCTAAACCTCTTTTTTTTTTATAGTTGCCATTGGATTGGTGTTAATTATCGGTGGTCTCTCCCTCACTAGTACTACTGGTCTAGGTTTTCATTCTTTCTAGTGTTCCACAAAAAGAAAGTATAGGGCAGACCCCTCTAAACATGGAAATTAGCGTTGGCTTCTTTTCGAGTTCGCTCCTTAAGAATCTCTTACTTATTACAGTACAGAAAGACAAAAAAAACAAGCCCCCTACACCGGCTGACCTCCTGTACTGGCTTGACTGTATTGACTTACTGGATTGCCCCTTTTTAGTTACAGAAACCTTAGGCAAAGAGCTCTTCTGAGTTGTGTTGTCAAACAAGAGCATAAGTTCATTTCAAAGGCGGAAAATCTAAGATTACAAGCTTGCGCCTCTTTTCTCATTCTACTTCTATTTTCTGGAAATGGAAATAATTAGTGCTACCGCACACATTTAGGTCACCCCTCATCCTTTACTTGGACTATAAGAAGTCGGAATGTAAATTCAGCCAAGCGGGGCGGGTAATCCGAGTTTACGAGAGTTGTGGTGCGTAGAAAAATAGATCTGATGAGCCTCTGAATCAAAAGGCAACGGATAGGCCGTTTGAAGGCCGATAAACGATCGATACGATGTTTAGGGCTGAGATCAGAATCGATAAAGGAGGTTTTCTTGGTCGCTTTCAGTTTTAAAATGTGTACGTAGCTTCCTTGTACAAGAGCTCTCAGAGAGAGAGCTTGATCGGGAAGCACTCTCTCTGTCCCTCCGCCTCCGTATCTGACCCACCACCCTTGCTTAGCTTGAAGCTTGCTCTGGCTTGGTCTAAACCTACCTACCTTGAATGGCTTGTTTGTGAGTCCCTACCCGAGCAAGCAGAAAGACCTTAACATGTCGTCTATGAAGCCTCAAAGATGCTGCTTATGTTTACCTAAAATGCCGTTGATGAAGGAGACTACTGTCGATTGACGATTGAAGGCACATCCTTCCCCTATTGTCCTTCTAGCGCTGGGACTGGGACATAGTCTTTCAATTCATCTCTTCTCCCCTGCTGAAGTGAAGCAGGTATGCAGGGGAAGCAGTAGAAAACCAATCAATTCAAAGATCTTAGATGAAGACGAATCTATGAACAGCAAAATCGTCGGATCGCCTGATTCTGCTTATGCCAATGAGGAAGTAGGTGCTTCAGGTAAAGAAGAAACAGCTTTGACATTGGCAAGTCACACATTTTCTCCCTCTGCTGTCCCCGAGTCTCAAAGAAAGAAAAAAGATCCTTTAGAGGGTGAAGTGCCCCTGGCTTTGGACTACTCACCAGCCAAAGAGACTAAAGCGGAACAATGCAAAGAGAAAAATCAGTCCTTGCTGCAACTGAAGTAAGGAAACATGGGTTTACCCCGACCAATCCACCACTCTAAAGGTAGTTGATCTTTCCCAATAGGCTTAGAAAGAATATAGAAAGAGAAATGATTCGTCTTCACAGTATAGAAGTGAAATAGGCAAGATCTTACGGAAAGCGGACAGGAGTCCCGATCAGGAGTTTCGGTCTCGTCAATCATAATATTCCAACAGGTCCCCTGTCCTTATGAGATCCTCTTCGGTAAATTCCTCCTGTAAGAGCTTTCTTTCTTCCAGCAATAGCAGGTTCTTCTACTATAGCACTCCCCTATTCTGGGCCCCACCCCAGGTAGGGCATCGAGGTCTATCTGGTATGACAGACCTGGACATACCGGGTACCCGAGCTTTATTTATGGTAACGACCAGCATCGATCCGACAAAAGCAAGATCCTTCGTGGGCTGCTTGGAGGATCAGTTTCCCTTCTGGGATAGGGTTAGGTTGAAGAAACGGTATCCTCGCTGATTGAAGTGACGTTCAAGTCCTTGTTTGATTACTTGACTTTGAGCTTCTCCTTCCTTCCCCTCACATTGACCGGAAAAAGGTTTCGAATGAGCATCCCATGGGACAGCCATAGCTGACTGCGAGTAGGAATTCTTCTTCTCCGAATAGTTCTTTGTCTAGTTACCTAATTCCGATTCCGAAACATCCGATGCAGGGTAAGAAGTCAGTCCCTCAGTGATGTTTAATGGTGTTGAAAGATCCAAACAGGATCCTTACATGGATTGGGATCCTGATGTGCTGGTGACTGCGGTTCATTTCTATCATCCTGAGGTTGGATGGGGGCCGGTTGATCCCCAAAATCCCCCTCTCCTTTCAGTCGAGTAACTTCGTACCTCTCCCGGAAAAGGAAGTTGTGGTTGGGCAGAGGCAGGGATCTTCTCCAGTGGTCATCAGTAATGCACTTTTTGGTCCTTATTGGGTGCTGGCGAAGCATAAGAGGAGATTCTTAACGTCAGGAATATCGGCCTTAGCATCTTTCTTATTAGAAATTATATTCTCTTTCTCTACTTGAGAAGGTTCTTACCAGGCATACTACTCATCGGTTATTTTGCTCTTTGGGATCGAAACAACCTATTAAGGGTTGTCGCCTACATAACCTACCTCCCAGACTAAGGGAAGAAGGTCTCAGATCACTGTAGTTCGAGCCCTTTTGTTAAAGCAGTTCCTGTACTTTGAATTCATTCAAGCTAGTAAAGTAGTCTGCTTGAAGGGGGCCCTCCTCACCTCTCCCCCTTCCCCTTATCATAGAACCAAAAACTAACCATGATACAAGGGCCTGCCTCTCAGTACGTGAAAACGGAAGTTAAACTCTTTCACTGTCTTACTTTGGCCCCTCTCTAGCCAAATAAAAAAATGGGAACAACCCCCGAGACACCGAACAAATTCCCTAGAACTCAAGCATATACCATGTCAGCCTCCACCTTCACTAAGCAAAATTAATTACGCGATCCTTACTGTCCATCTTTATCAGCCAACTCCCCCGTTTCCAAAAACTTTATCCACCAGTTAAGAAAAGGTGCCTTAGCGGCTATGCTTCTATGGAACTTTCATACTGGAGCAAGAACCTGCATTACAGACAGTACGTCCATGAAAGTGGAAGACAGAAGGCCGTGCGCCACTAAATCGTGGTAACAGGCGTGTATAGTATAAAAATCAGGTGCATTATTGAAAATGAGATCAATCAGGTCATAGTCTGGCGGTAGAGGAACTCCTGCCCACTCGCAAAGGACCTCAAGCTTCTGACTGATTGCTTCCACCAGGACGTCCTCTGCAGCGTCCATGATAGATTCAACAGCCTCATCCTTAGGTATAGCGGTCAGATAGGCAAAGTCCAGTTGGGAGAGGGTTAATAACGCAATGGTGGTGGTGAGTCCTAAGCCCAGAAGTACAAATGCTGCTATTTCGGGGGATGACATAGTCAAAGTGGGAGCTAATTCCATTTCCATGATTCTTTTTCTTTTTTATTATTTTTTATTATTTAACTTAACTGCGCCACGCTTTCTCTTTACAATTTCATTTCTTTACCGGGCTTGGACCATGTCTCCCGAACAATCTCAGTACATATGGCGCAAGACGATTCCACATATCGAGGTCGGAATGGGATCGGGTGTTTTCACGTCTTACCGTAGTGCCCGCTTTGTCTTGTTCCATGATTCTTTTTCTTTTTTTTTTCTAAAATACAAATAAGATAAGAAAGGCCATCATTAGAGCAAAAAGGGCAATAGCTTCGGTTAGAGCAAATCCTAAGATTGCATAACCAAATAATTGTTTTGCTAAGGATGGATTTCTAGCCACGGAATGGATCAAAGAACTGAATACATTTCCAATACCTACTGCAGCTCCCGCTAAAGCGATTGTAGCAGCTCCCGCACCGATTAATTTAGCTCCTTCTAACATTTTTTTTCTTTAATTATTCTATTTCTTTTTTTATTATTTCTTAACTGCGCCACGCTTTCTCTTTACAATTTCATAAAAACATTCCATTAAAAAAATTATATATATCTTATATAGACGAGAGCCAAAGTAATGAGAAAATGACTTGTAACAATGAAGCTATAAGGTATCATACCTTGAAGATTCGAAAATAACAAAAAAAGAAAAGTGACCAAGATGCAAGGGAAAAACTTTTGTTGAACATTTCCGCTTTTTCCACCTATTTGTTCGTTTACCAGGATGTCGAGATAAGAAAAAAGAAATGCTATTCTATTTAGCTATCTCTTTTCCTTATCTCGACAATACTGTAGATATGCTTCTTGCTTGATTGAATACAATTGTTCGGGGGTCATTCTTTGGGATAGAAGGAGCTCCCGCTTATTGATTTCGACCCGATGACGAAGAATATTATTCTCGTTCTCGAGTGTATCCAGGGATGAGAGTCTCGGGATGAGATCGAATAAAGCCTTTTTGGCTTTTTCTGTATCGTCCCTTCCACAAGACTGGTCATGCTTTACCCATAAAGAATACGATTCGCTTGTCCCCTCCAGTTCGGAGACAACTAAATTGATCTCCTTGAGTGCTTGGCGCTTTTCATCATCAGATTTTAGTGTCGCTAAATTACCAAAAAGGTTTTCAAGATGTTCACTTAAGTTGTGAACATTCTCTTCCAGTTTAGCAATCCTACTCCTTACCTCCATTTCCATCTCTTTCCTTCTCTGCTCTTCCATCTCCTTATCCGAAGTGGGCTGCGCCGAGGCCGACGTCCCGGCACCATTCCTATCCGATGGTGCTTGGGCCATCGTCTCAGTGGACGCATCACTCTCCTGACCAGGGTGATTGAGCGAAGCCCCTGGCGCATCCTCTAGCTCTTGTGGAATATCAGGATTCCATCGATCAATCCAAGAGCTAGACCAGCAGGAGTCTGAGCCTGAAGCCATTTTCATTTGCACCAACTCCCCCCTGAGAAATGGGTCGACAGCCTGACTGAGTTCGTTCATATCGATCATACATAATAAAGAAAAAGTAAAAGAACCTGTAAGAGCCTTGATAATAAAGAGATTAATGAAAAGATTGACTAGTCCATATAAAAAAGGGCGAGCCCCTTTTGGGAGGAATGGGAGTTGAAAGAGGAAGAAATATTGAATAAATCCATCAATCATATAGAGGCATGCCCCGAAGAATTGTGTAAAATTAGTGAATTTTATTTTTAAATAAGTGAAAAGTTTTTTCATTCTTTCAGATACGTAACGGATAATAAGGAATAAGGATGATAGAAGACTCATTTGCTTGAGAACTCGTCTTTCGTTTCCTTCCTTAACAGAGAGGGGCCCCCGAGGGCTTCTTTATTGAATTCAAAACGCTAAAATAAAACTTCTCCCGCACCGTTTACTGGCGGCGCAGCTTATCCAAAATAGATTGGAGGAGTCCCTTTCTCCTGTGAATTTTTTTTGCCCATTCACGGAGCTCTGAGACATCTGTCTCCGTGGAGATCTCCAGGTCTTCCATTATCTGGAGGCTGGCCGCTTTCCGCTCGGGGCGGGATAAGGGCATCCTTCTCCGTCTCGCTTCGGCCTTAATCTGTTTTTCGATTAAGGATCGAATGAGCTCCCGGAGGCGGCCATCCTCTTCCTCCGGATACGGATCTGAATCCTCCCCCGAATCCTCCTCCGGAGGAAGAGCGGGTTGAGGTTGGTTATGCTGGCGGTTAGGTGCCGCGGAAGGATCGACTTCGTCCAGGCCGGATTCGTCTGATCCCTCATTTAATGCGGTCACACCCGCAAAAAAGAAAGTAAGCCCTAAACAAAGTAATTTATCCAGTAATTTCCGCCCAAATGGAGAAGCTAATAGAAAAGAAAGACCGAGAAGAAATAAGGACACGACAAGAGAAATAAGAAAAGCAAAAAGAATGGTTTCCATTGGTGTTCTTTTTTCTTTTTTTTTTGAGGTACAAGAAAGACATAAGTAATGACCACATTACATTGGGGCCTCACCATTTCCGTGAGAGATCCGATCTCAGTTGTTTTCAACTTCATCTCCTTCTCAATCGGTAGGGCTCTTGGAGGAAATTGGATCCAGGTTGGTTTCCCAACCCAACGGATCGTAACCTTAGGGCGATAGCCGAACCATGGTTAGTCGCCCCCTGGATCTGATCTATTCCGCGAGTGAGTAGTTAGGTGACACTGAACACTTACCCAAAAAATAAGAGTTAACAAGAGTCTTCGATAAGAAAGATGAGCAGAGCATTCCTTCCGCCGGCCTTGTTAGGAGTAGGAGAGCGTGGTAAGATAGATAGACGTTCAATCTTGCAGCAGCTAGTTGCTCGGCCTTAGTCTTGGGCTGATCTCACACTTCAATCAACCCCTTCGTACTTCGATCCAATCAATCGATCGATTCGGCGATGACTGAAGCCTCTTTCTTTAATTTAAAAGGCCTTTAAAGAGCGCGTAACTCTCCAAAAATGGAGTCAAGATTTGCGTATTGAAGTCTTTCTCTTCTTATCTATGTAATTTCTTGATTTCTTTCGTTGATCGGCCCTGACTGACTGAACATTGTGGAGAAGCCCTAGAAATTATCGTACCAGATCGCTTCGAAAGGCGCTTGCTTTGGTTAGTTTCCTTCAGCAGCCCGCGAACTTATGTCAGAGGTGATTAGTTTCCTTACGTGGCGGCCTTATGTCCAGCTCAAATAAGAAAGCAGTGCATAGGAAAGCGGGTATACCTTACTTATCAACATAAAATACTAGCTAGCAAATACGTCATAGCTTACTATGCTTAGACTTAAATAAGATAAAAGAGAAAGTCTTCTATTTAAGTTAAGATATTTCTCAAGACAAGATTCAGTATGTATAGGATAGGAAGAAAGAAACTCTTCTCAACGAGTCATTAAAATACCTGAACTGAATAGGAATGGGTTTGCAACCTCTTTTAGAAACTCACATCTGGAAAAGCATGGGCAGGGGACTCTATGCTAGCAGTGTACATAGGTAGTGCTAGTTCTATATCCCTCTGGTTTGGGGACCCTTAGATCCCTTATCTTTGGTCCTCTGAACCGAGGTGAGCTTCGCTCCTTATTTCATCCTCTATCAGAAGTAGTTCGGATGGACTCGTTGAGAAGCACCATAGAGCCGGATCTAACGTAGAATTTCTGGAGGAAGTTGGATAGCTATCTAGAGAATTCCTTGCCCGTAACTCTTGCCATAGGCTCTTATTCTTTAGTCCGTTTTGCTTTTGAAAGAGCCTTTGGTTTGGCATAAAATTAGCCCTCTAATCTATCTATGTTATACCACCCTTGGTCAAAGGCTTGAAGATAGTCCTATCAAAGTTCAATTGCTCTATAAATGAGATCCCAAGTTCTTAAGGGTGTAAGAGGAGAATGAAAGAAAGATCCGGGTAACTAGAGACGGTAGGAGTCTTAGATGCGGGAGTTCCCCGTGTTAAAGCGTATATCTTATAGGAGTCCCCCGTGTTAAAGATAGGATAGGAAAAAGACTGAGGGAATCCGTTGCAGAAGGTAGACTACATCCCAGGCTGTTTAAGGAGCAGTTTGCAGCCGAACTAAGTGGAGGTACTTTCGCGGAACAGAGCAAAGACGCCACGATAAGGAAGGATGGTGTCCATCTAGTGTGAAGACTAAAAGGATACTTCATCTCCTCCGTGTGAAAACGATGGAAGATAGAATATCGAGTGATAAGTCGCAGCTTTTCAACATACCAACTTCCCCGAGCAGGGGGTAGGTAGAACCATCGGGTGTCATCTTTTCGTTTCCACTTCCTTTCATTACTTAGATAGAAGAAATAAAGGCTAGTTTCTGGGCCTATTTCGAGTACCGTCTTACTTATTCTAAGATAGAGAGAACCATTACAAGACTCCATCACACTGACTGACTCTTGCTAAATCGACTTCCAATTCTAAATCTTGGAGAGAAATTGTACCAGGTACAGAAGTTCCTCAGATTGCTAAGCTCACAACCAGTGAAAGTCCTTAGGAGAAATCTCTTTGTGAATTTGGACAGTTAGTCCAGTCTGAGCTTAGGTTTTGGTCTAACCTTAAAGTGAAAAGGACAGCTGTAGATAAACTACTTATACCAGGTCTAGTACTTGGACAGGGAATTGGAACTTTCTCGCAATGATAAGGAATTACGGAAGCAGCAATGGATGGAACAGAGCTCGAACTCAGAAAGAAAGACATTGGCTTTACTCCCGGAATGAAAGAGCGAGGGTCTTTCACCTGAAAGTTCTTGCTCAGGTAATTTACTACTAAGATGGAACGCTTTCGCTTCCCAGCTTGCTTTTCCTTCATGAAAGGAAGTCTTTTTAGTCAGGTCAGTCGGCTACTCAAACTCTTTTACAAGCGTGGCATCCCTTTATTCATGCCCTGTCCTTCGTGAATGCGAGTACAGCGAATTGCTATGCTTTTCTTTTATTTTCTCGCTACAGAAAGTAACTGAAAGAAGAGAACAACTTGATCTTACATATGCTATTTTCATATCTGCTTTTGACTTTGCTTTGAGGGCAGGTTTCACAGTTCCACTCCTCGGGCTGCATTGCCCTATCTTCATACCTTCGCCCCGATGTGAAAAGCATCCCCGTTTATTAAAGCATACTTTTCCTCATCGTCTGCATCTTTAGTCGAAAGCTCTTTCTTTTATGCCCTGTCGTCTGCTTCACCACCGCCCGTTCTTTCTGCACCGCCGCGCAAGGAGTCCCATTCTGCAGGGATAGTCGTGGTTAGAATCACAAGCACATAATGTAGCTAAAATCACGAGTATAATCATAGCTAAAAAAAAAAGGCTCGCCGGAGCCCGTATTTTTTTATATAACAGAGATCTAGGATCTAGCAACGCATTATAGGCGCTGATCATTGGTATTGGATGTATCGTTAGGTTGTGCCGAGTAAAATCTGCTCCGTTTTTTTTCCATTTCAGAAAAGAGATCCCTTCCCCCGGCTTTCGAAAATGATGAGATGAATAGGAAGTCCGTGGGGCTGCAGGTACTATGGATCTTCTGACTCCCAATCGGGTTGCCCCCCCAGGTCTCGCCGGTGTAGCCTGTAGGTCGTGATGTGCCTCGAGATGGCCGTCTCCTGTCCCCCTGCCGGTGGGGAATCCGTTCCCGGGTTGTCTGCTGCGTCTGGCCCGTCCTCTAGGCACCTTTGCTTTTCCAGGCAGGGAGTGTGACAACGTACACGCTTCCCTTTACTCCATAGGGCCTTCTCATCAGTTGCAGGGTTTGGTGGCCCGAAATTTTCTTGGCTTCGCCAAAGGGCCTCATCTCTAGAAGCCCGGCTCACGAGGCGTCCCTCTCGCAGTAGGGTTCCAGATCTCGCCTCGTTCTTGTGACATGCTATCTTTCCCCTCTTTATTCCCAAGTAAAGTCAAGTAAAGGGTGAGTCCCATGCGTCAGTTTGTGGATCGCGGTCTCACGCACTAATCCCTACAGGTGCCCGTAGTAGGCCGGCCGCCCTACCTAAACCAATCATCATATCGGTCCCTAGGCCCCATTGCTGGAAAGGCTCGGCTTCAAAACCGTACGTGGAGCTTCCGCCTCATACGGCTCCTCTAGGGATGGAGGTAGGTCCAGCCCCGCCTTGTGCGGTTAAGGTTGTTGTACACGATCTCATAAAAAAAGAGGATCTCTCTTCTTCTTCATTCTCCTTGGTCGTTCGTTCATAATGGGAATTCAATTCTATAGTGAGATCACGACCGGCTTTAAGAATAAGGAAAGATCTCTCCTAAACCTAAAAGGAACCTTTCAATTAATTATACGATAAGATAAACGCCATGGATGAAAGGCCTAAGATAACCGGAGAACTTTTCCCCTATTATTATTCTATAATAGAATATATATATTCTATCTATCTGGTTTGCACGAGCTTCTGTAAGCCCCCCAAAACATACTGAGAATTCGCTATTCTAGCCAAGGAAAGATGGCCAATCGCTACATAAACACAATACAACAATGTCTCACTCTCAGAATTGGCTAGTATTGGCCTTTCTTCCTCGCCTAAAAACCCGTCTTTTTGCGTCATTTCCTTTCCTACGGATGGACTGATCTAAAGATAAAGAGCTACGACTTTATTCGATATTTACAGTTGCGTTCTTCCCAAAACAAAAAAAGTTTACATTAAAAAGAAAACAAAAAC
>CAOJCP012414056.1:0-14230 GCA_948332465.1 Euphorbia lomelii
TCTTAAATGAGTTTAATGTTTAAATTTTATTTTATTATATTCAATTCTTATTTAATATTTTTTCCAAACTCTGAAAACTGCTTTCTACGAAAACTTAAAAATGTAGCTTTTTGGAAAAGCAATCTAGAAAAACAATCACAAACTGATCTTACATTTTAACAATTGAGTCAAACACGCTTCAGTATTTTGGGGGAAAAAACTAGATACTGCCCTAAAAGATGAAATAAACACCCTTAAAAATAATAAATTACATATTTAAATAAATACGTAATTTTTATTGATATAAAAAGACAAAAAGATTAACTTCAAGTCAATAAAATTAATTAATATAAGAATTAATTAATTAATTAATAATCACAAATAATATTTAATTTAACATTTAATTAAGTAAATAAAATTTTATATCGTAAAATAAAAATTACAAATATTAATTTATTAATTATAATATATCAAGTTCTGTAATATTATCAATTTACAGCTCAACTCTTCTAATAATTGAGTATATAATAATTTATTCTTCTCAACTGCCCAAATTAATAAGTGGCATGCATCTGTCTTATTTTACGACTGTATAAATCATTTGCATCGGATGCTTATGTTTAAATAATAAATATTAAGTTGGAATGAATTTTTCAAATTTTACTAAAAAAATGTGACTCAAAATATTTCTCTGCTGGGTGTGAGTAAGGCAACCAACTTGTTTTCCAATCACATACTTCTGCTAAAATTTAAAATTTTTAACTATAATTTGCATTAATTCATCTATGGTTATCCCAAAACGGTATAAATAGTTAGATATTACACATTGCTACAAGCGTAAATAAAGTTGCTCTTTACATGTGTGAGGCGATTCTCACTTTTTATATTTTACTTTTTGGAATCAGTTAAACCATTGTAACATTATTTACATGTTATCAAAGCCTAGTTGTATATGTTGTTAGATAACCTGTTCATATTTGTTTCACGCTCTAAATAAATTTAGAGTATGCTAGTGTTTTAATATTACTTATTGCTAGAAATTTGAGTATTATTACTCCTTATATGTGTGAGGCAACTTTCACCGTTTGATATGTCTTTAGGAGTGAATTAAACTTTTGTTTACACAATTAATTTTATTGTTAATTATATATCAAATTTGGAATAATTGTCCATAAATATCGAGAAGATTTCAATATTATAAAAGAAGTCTATCATCTAATTTAGTGCGCATTTACATAATACAATTTTGAAATTTAAATATACAATGTAATCTACATAATACTCTATAGATTAAAACAAATTGGAAATTAATGCAATAAACAATTAAAGTAAATTAAAAACCGGTGTACTGAATTAAAATAAATTGAAAAATAGTAGAATTAATAAAAGCAAATTGGAAACACAATCAATTAACACAAAGTGAAGTATGCAATTTAATTATAAATGATAATTGATTGATATTTTTGAATGATGATATGTGCAGTTGCTAAAATATGGGTTCATTTGCTATATTTGTTGGTGAAGTGCAGGCAGTTGAAGCTTTTGTTATTTTCCTCCATTGTTTCTCTTCTTCTATTTTTTATACGGAATTAGTTTTCTCTTTCATTATTTCTCTTCTTTATTTTTTATTGGTTTTATAAGACTAATATACCATATATATTGGACTTATAAGATTTATATACGGCGTATAAGTCTTATATATACCGTATATGACTATTATAATACTTTGTAACACTTATATATAACGTATATTGGCTCTTATATATGTCATATATGAGTGTTATAGCACTCATATATGGCCTATAAGATTTTTTAAAGGTATTATATATTCTTATTGGATCTCGTTTCAAAGATAAAAATATTACGTAAAATGTAAAATAAAAGAATAAAAATAGGTTGTTTATTTAAAAGTAAAATTAGAAACATTAAAAAAGGTTTAAAAAAAAAAACAATTGAAAGTGGGCATCGGGCAAAACAAAATGATACTTCAACAAAAAAAAATATGGCTAAAATATGGTTTATCGATTTTTAGTTATACTTTAAAAGAAAAAAACTCCGAAGGAAAGATGATAATTCAACGAAGTTATGCATATAAATTCAAAAAGAAATTTTGTCACAACGTTTTTGCATTATGCATCCTTTGATAAGGCTTTCATTTAACTACAAAATCTAACTAATATTTACTACACAAAAATTACATTTAGATAATGGTTAACTAGGAACATCAGGGACAAGTGAACTATTTTTAACTTAGTAATTACATCGGTTTCAAAAAAACCGATACAATTGATATAATTGCATTGGTTCTTTTTAAAACTGATGTAATTGCTAAAGTTTTACTGTATATAACAATAATAATACTGGCCAGAATTGATCTACTTCAATTTACGGCCTGACACCCAAATTAAGTGTAAAATTAAAAATAATAAAAATTATGTATAAAGAGTGAACTTACAATAATTAATAAATTGTTTGATGTTTTATTCTTCATTAATTGAGAACACTATTTAATTTAAATATAATAAATTATTTAATTGGCATATGATAGAAGACCAGGTATAATATGTCATAACTAAGTAGGTGAATTTGACTTTACTACATTCCTGCCTAACATTTATCTACTGCTTATGCAAATATGTTTATTATTATTATTATTATTTTTAATTTTTTTGAATTATAGATCTTGGTCTTTAAGTTAACGTTTCCTCATTGAAATAAATTATATTATGGACATATACCTTGTATTATATATATTATGTAGTTAATGGAACACTTATATTTAGATTAGGGGTAGTATTACACATTCTGTTGTTAGTAACCTAAGTTAAAAAAAAAAAAAAAAAAATACCTTTAAGAAAATGTGATTTCACTAATATTTCAAATGCTTAAGCATTAAGTTGAATACCAATTAAACAAGTGGGGCTCATATAAAATTCTATGCATAAAAATTGAGTTTTTTTAATTTTGTAGAAATAGAATTTTCTACCGAGTATCAGTTAACATATGAATTTTAGTCTTATTTGTAAATATAAATAATTTTTAAAAATTTTTCTTGTTAATTGTTGGAATTTATTAGATTATTGTGATCAGGTATGCCGGATCAAAAGAATATAAACCAATTAATTAATTATATTAAATTAAAACAATTCATAAGTTGTTGGATACAAAGTGTGAAGATATAGACTAATTATATTTGAGAGCTATATGTCAGGAATAATATAAATATTAAAATTGGATCTTATCTAACAATTTAAGCTTTTGGGTTAAACGGTTTCATGACATAATATCTGAGCAGTTTAGATCTAAAGGTCAAGGTTTCGAATCCTAACAGTTTTATTTGTTGAATTAAATTGCAACAAATATCAAATGAGTCTATGTTGTTCTCGCTTCAAGTTCAGGGGACATTCGCGTGCGGATAAGTGTCAAAAATAATATAAATACTACGATTGAGACTTACCTAACAATTACTTTTTTGGATAAACAGTTCCATGACAATATATAGTGGAACCTTAATTTTATTCGCTAGTAGAAGTTATCCTATCATTATGCGATGGATAAGTTCAGTTTTTTTAAGAAGGGGCTGTTATTTATTTATTTATTTTTTTTTTTTGGAAATAATAAATATGTGAATTAATTATATACTTTATAAAGGAAATTATTGAGTGAGATTGTAACTTCTCATCATCCTTATCTCTATAACTGAATATTGTATATATTCAGTTATCTCATTTCTCTCCGATTTATCAAAAAGTAATATAGACTCTTTTTCCTATAAACCTAAAAAAAATTAATTCAGAGTGAATGAATCATCATTCTATTCCTCATGATCATACTCAAGCGGTGAATTAAATCGAATATCCGTTCATGAGTTAGATCCGACCGAATACACACATAACCCATGTTCATCGTTTCTGAGCTTCAAAGAGGTAAATAATTTGTATTTTATTTTTTTGAAGTTTAACATTAGTATCAGAGCCTAAGGTTTATATTATTAATTTTAGAAATTAATTTTAGCATGACATTTTGTGTTTTTAGTATTTTGGTGTTTCTTAATCCAGATTAAATTTGGTGAACTTTTTTTCTATTTTTCATAAATTTGACATGAAATATTGTGAAATTGGAGTTCGGATATGCTCACGCGGACTTATTTTGTTATGTGAATTGTGTCACATTAGAGGATAAATATGGATGGGATTTTATCCCATCAATTACATGGAGGAGAAGAAATCCTAGTCTCAGTTGGACTAGGAATTCTAGTCCCAGTTGTATTAAGATTGTTTATATTCTTCTCCTATAAATAGAGTTTTCCTCATTCATTATTTCTCTGTATTAAGTCCTTAGTTCTTTTATGAAGAACATAAAAATTTTTTATTACTAAGGAGTAAAAAATAGGATAATTTAATCCTTGACAGTATCGAGATTGTAGTTTTGGTGTTCTAGACCTTGATCAAGTCTACCTCTTAGAGAGGTTAATTATAGTAAGCGGTCTCCTGTGGATACACGTAGAGACTATCATATTGCGACAACTTAACGAGAGAGAGAGCAAAGTTTGAAAGAGATTAACAATCAAGGTAAAATTACTGTTTTGGTCTTTTAAGTTTTTACATGCTTATTTCGGCTATTATATATACTTTTAAGATTAGTTTAGCCTTGTTTTCTTTTATGCATGCTAGATTAAATTTAAGATCTACTTTTTTTATAGACTACTTAGGGTAGAAACAAGGTTAACTCTCTAGCATAGCCTAAAAACAACTATACCTAAGCATTAGGAGGTCCTAGGACTTAGAAAATTTTAATTTTTTGCTATGCTACCTGATACATGTTCTTTGTTTTCGGTATAGTCCAAACTAATATTAAAATTCTTAGGAACAGGCCATATGAGACTCTAGTATTAACTCAAAGGGATTATATACAGAAGGTATTAGAAATCTTTAAGTTAAACAACAGAAGGCAAGTAAATACGCCTATTGCACAACGTTTTAAGCTATGTTCTAGTACTGTTCCATTGACTGCTGGTGAATCTGATTACATGTTTGGAATATCTTGTCAAAATATTGTTGGATCTTTTATGTATGCAATGATATATACTTGACTTGACTTAGCTTATGGAATGAGTTTGGTGAGTAGGTTTATGAGTAATCACAATAAAACTCATTGGGCAGCAGTTAAGTGGTTGTTTAGGTATTTACTTGGTTCTGTGTTTAGCTGGCCTTGTGTATAGGAAATATGTTGATAATTAAGTGTGTGTTGAAGGATATTGTGATTTTAACTATGCTACCGATCTTGATAAGAGGAGATCAGTTACTGGGCATTGCTTTAATTAGTTGAAAATCAAGTCACATAGTTGTCTTGCCAACAACTGAGGCTGAGTACATTGCTTTAACAGAATCAATTAAATAAGTCTTATGGCTAAGTGGTTGTGTCTGAACTTAGATATAGCCACAATACTGTTAATGTTCAGAGTGATTCACAATCTGTAATTCATTTATATAAGAATGTCATGTTTCATGAAAGAACAAAGAACATTGATATTAAATTGCATTTTATGCGTGACATTGTTGTTTCCAGTGTTGTGTTTGTTATGAAAATACATAATGATGTGAATTATGCTGGTATTTTTTACTAAGACTATTTTTGTTTTTAAGTTGCAGGCAGTATTGGAAAAGCTGGGTTTGGTATTGCGCATTCTAGTGTATGTGCCCCCAGTTTCCAGTTAAATTTGGACCATTTGCCAAGGGCAGGCATCATTGAAGAGCAATTCCACACTATTGTATGATATAGTACAGGTGGAGATGTGTTAAATGATATATTATGCATGCACTTTCTCCTCTTTTCTTCCTTTGTTATAGCATAGACGATGAATTGAAAGGATATGTATAGCAGCTATACAGGAATAGTTGCCAAACACCCCACAACCTTTTACTAACAGGTTGAAGAAGCTAAGATAATATTAGTAAATTAAAGAAAATATAAAAAGGCAAAGGACATATTATAAACAGTCAAACAGGAAGAAACAGTATTCCAATTTGGAAATTAATAAATAGAAAAACCTTCAGTGTTTGGCATTTTCATGAGAGAGAGACAGAAAAAACAAAGTTCAAAGGAAAATAAAGCAGTTGGTTCTTTTTTTCCCTTTTATATATAAAAGATATAAACAAAGGGGTAATGATTAAAGGAGATTTTAAGTAAATAAGATCAAAACCTGGTGAGTTTAAAATTCTATTTTCTACTAATTCTCTGCAGAAAATAGAGTAGAATAGAAACACTAGTCCAGCACAGCTCCTGCAGGGATTTATAGGAATTTACAGCTATATCTCTCTTCTTTCTGAATTTTGAAGAGAACCCAAGTGGTAAAAACGAAGGAAGAGAAATGGGTAGTTATGGAAATGGAAGAAATGGTGGAGTTAGGACATATATAAGATCAAAGGTTCCACGGTTGAGATGGACTCCTGAGCTTCATCACTGCTTTGTTCACGCCATTGAAACCCTTGGTGGTCAACATAGTAAGTAACAATTAATATTCATACATAAATTAAATAAACCTCTACTCTTTCTTCTCCTAAATGTTATTTCTTTTTAATTTTTTAGAAGCCACGCCTAAACTTGTTCTTCAGTTGATGGATGTGAAAGGACTGACAATTTCACATGTGAAAAGCCATCTCCAGGTTTTTTCCCATTTCTCCAAGTTATCATCTTTTTTGTGTTCAACGACTTCAATGGTGATTCTTTTAGATATGGGTTCATTTTGTTTTGTTGATCAGATGTACAGAAGCATGAGGGGTAGTGATCTGGGCAAACAAGGTATTTCAATCATCAAAATGATGTATTCTTTACCCTAATACTGAGAAAGGGAAAGAGGGATTCTTCATTTAATAGCTCTGATTGAATTTATGCTCGAAAGAGTTGAAAAAGAAGAATGAACAAAACCTATATCTGTGTTCAGATCTTCTTACGTTAGCATCTATTGATCTTCTAAAATTCTTTAAACCTAGCTACAACTGGTACTATGTATTTGCTGGATGAAACAAATTTTAACATATGTATTTATACCAAATTTTTATCCAAATTTATTGGTGATAATTGCATTTTTTGTACTAACAAAAATTTTATATTCAAAAGGTTAAATACACCTCTAGCACCCTGAACTTGACATGTTTTGTCTACTGGCCCCTCAAACTTTTATATGTACCTGTTAGCCCCCTAAACTTGTCAATAATGAATCTCTCAACTCCCTGAAGCTGACTTGTGTGTAATTGAAACATACTGTGCAATGCACACGCGTTGACGTGTAAAATAGTAATGTCACGTAAGTGACACGTCATTTTAAATTTAAAAAAATTAAAAAATCAAAATTAAATAATCTCCAACTCTTTACTCCCTCATCCCTTTTGTCTCCTTCATTCAATCATTTTCTTCCTCGACTTGCCATAAATCTCTGATAATCTTCATTAGAAAAAAAAAATCATTGAACCTTAAAATGAAGAACGAAAAACAAGAAAAATTTGAACACGCCGGTGACGGAGAATTGAAATGAAAGCGACGGTGAACGGTAATTTCTCAAAGACATGAATGAGTCTTCATCTTTTTCAGTTTCTCATCTTGTGGTAGTTAAAAATAAAATTTGGATTGAAGGTACATATATGTTTCAATTATACACAAGTCAGCATCCGGGAGTTGAGAGATTTATTATTGCCAAGTTCAGGGGGTTAGCAGGTACATATGAAAGTTTAGGGGGGCCAGTAGGCAAAACATGCCATGTTCAGGGGGCCAGAGGTGTATTTAGCCTATTCAAAATTAGACGTGTGTTAATTTTACTTACAAAAATGATGCAGTTTTAGATATAAATGCTTATTATACAAACGTTTTTAACAAAAAAACGCACACTGGCATGACAACAAAAACACTTATCATCCAAACGTTTTTACTAAAAAATATTTGTTATTCAAGTGTTTTTTTAAAAAAAAGCTTGTTATTCGAGTAATTTTATTAAAAAACGCTCGTTATTCAGACTTTGTATTCAAAATGGGGCGCACATTTGTTTAAAAAAAAAACGCTTGTTTCTATCTAAAACTATACTAGCTTTAGAAATAAAATATAAACAACTCTTATTCTGTATATAAAATTAGCTGAAACACACCTTAAAACCTATTTTACTTGATAAAGTGTTTGTCAATTTTTTTGACAGAAAAGAGATGCAGTAGAAGACAATGTTTTGATGAAGTAAAACATGGTGAAGAATCAGATTCTCATATCAACTACAGTAGTTGGTCTATTAAAAGGTCAGCCCACTGCATCTTCTTAGCTTAATTTACTAAATTCATTCCTCCAAAAAAACGAAAGAATATTTATTTGTATGATCTTTTTTTTTCAGAGGAAGAAAAGAAAGCAGGAGTTCAGTATGTGATGAGAAGGTGCAATGCGTATTATATAATAAAGTGATGAATCCCATCTCAGTTGAGGGAAATAATAATGGAGTTTTGAAATTGGAAAAGACCCTTTCTAATGAAACAACTCAACACCAATCTGAAGAAGCCTTATCTTCCAAATCTCATCTTCAACAGGTATATACACTCCTCCCCTCTTCCCTATCTTTTTAAAAACCCGCCTTTTATTAGGCCATCTTCAACTGTCCACCGACTATTGCATGGACGCGCATCCCATTTTTTAAATATATTAATCTCGTAAATTCAATTAAAATGTGAATTATTATAGTATATAATAATAGACATATAAGATAAAAATTTTGAAAAATATATATTCTTACGTAATTCTTTCATGATAAAAAATGTTACTATACAAAATTGAGGCGTAGACTGCATTATGTTTTAATAATTTGAGGCTCGAAACGAGATCTTTATAGTTTAGAACACTTTGATGTATAATAGTTCTACTAATTGAGCAATTTTTTTATCAAAGAAATTTTAACTATAATTATTATAAAGATCATATTCTTGAAAAAATATGTCCATACACTGCTCTAGCAGAAAAAATCGGATTGAGCGGGGCCTAAGCGGAAATATACAGAAATTTTAAAAATAATGCTAGTGTCCCTCACCTTTTACTCAATTTTTGCGTGGGAGGGATATTATTAACAAGATGCTATTTTATTTTATTTTATTTGTGCATATACTTTATTAATTATAAATTATATATATTTATATTAATATTATATTTATAGAAATAAAATGATAGTAATTAAATTAGAAAATTCACGATGGAGTAAAGAATTAGAAAAAAATATAATTTATTATTGGCATAATGCATGGATTGGTCCCTGAAATTGATATTTGGAGCTTTTGCGGTCTCTAAACTTACAGAATGTCCATGTTAGTCCATGAAGTTGACAAAAGTGAACCAATTAGATCTAAAAATACTGTTGTTGCATCAAAAATCAACACGGACATAAAATTTATGATTTTAATTTTTTATGCCACATCAGTATTTTTAGACCTAAATACTTAACTTTTGCCAATTTCATAGACTAACGAAAACGCTTTTTAACTTTAGAGACCGCAATAGCTTCTGAAATAAATTTTAAGGACTAATCTATATAATTAAGCCTTTATTACTTAGAGGAACATAAAATTTGAAGTAATAGTCGGAGATTGCCTTAATTTACCAAACTACCTTCTACAAAATTGTTAATTTGACCATTTTATTGGCCTTTTCTCTTTTGTGTTATACAAAATATATATATTAATTTATAAGCTATAAATGAATAACAAAAATTTTGAAATATATATACACATATTTTCTATCTAAATATATATATTTTAATATGTTTCATATATCATTCTCTTTTTCTATCGTTCTATTAAAGCATAATATTAGCGTCATTTTAGTTCAAAACACTTGTTAAGTAAGCATTAACTCTTTTTTAACTATTTTGATATAAAACACATGTTATATAAGCATTTTAGAGCCAAATAAGTATGTAATAAACATCCCACAGAAAACGGCAAATTAGTATAAAAGTCCAGCTCTTAATTAAAAGGATAAAATTCAAACATGCAAAATATTCAATAATCTAATAAATAATATATTTATTGTGAAGAAATGTCGGGGCTTTTTTGAAGCTTTTTACTGAAGCATTCCTAAACTAATTTGTAAGTGTTTTGTCCTAAAATGTTTATGTTAAACTTTCTCTCAATTTTCTGTTCTGCAAAAAATATATTATTATTTTATTCATATAAATAATAGTATGAAATATAAAATTAATATAATTTATAATTAATAAAAAATATATTTTTTATTGTTTCATTTTTCATGACAAATTGATGAAAAAGTAAGGTCATATTCAATTTTTCCTCCAAATAAGTAATATTTTTTCTTAAATCATTCATTTTATTTTCTTCAAATCTAAATATGATTGTTATATTAATATAATATAATTAATAAAATAGATATATAATTAAATAATAAAATATATATATTTTTATTCTACCCCACACAAGCAAAAGTATTGTGGGAAAAGAAGACACCATTCCTAGCGTCTCCAATATGTGGGACGCCAGGAATAGCATCCCGTAGGGTGGCATTTGGAGATGCAGCCTCACGCCATATCTTTGTGGGCACTAGCGGATGGCTCCCCTTAGAGATAGCCAAAACGAATGCTAAGTCTGGTATCTTTATTTTTAGAATGTCAGCATGCATTTTGTATCCTATAAAATTTTTGTTGGGAGATGTTCTCCCTATGTCACATCCAACAGGCGTCTGTCAAAAATGATATTAGTGTTTCATTACAAAATAGCTAAGAAGTTTCATCTGCTTATTTAATGGATAGTTTAAATCAAAACTAACCAAGCCTATAGAAATAATTTCCATGACACTAAAAACGTAAATAAAGGTGACTAAAACTTTTTATTATTATTATTGTTATTTTAGTTGATTTGTCTAAGTGCATCTCCAATCCCATCCTAAATGTAAGTTTGGTGAAAAGATAGTGTCCCCAGTAGAACACTATTTTCCATTCCAAAAAGTGGGGGAACTACAGTTTCCCTCCACTTTGAGAGGAGATTGTAATTCCTCTAAACTTATTTACTTAATAATATTTATATTTAATGTGTTGGTTATTTTTGTGGTGTATAAAAGTGGAGTAGAGAGAATTAAAATAATAGAAAAAATACTGTAATAATATCAAATTATAGAGAAAAAAGGAAAAATGCAGTTGGAGGGTTGGAAATAGCCTTAATTAGTACGAGTGAGGTTAATGACAATTTTGGTGTTTCCGTCAATTTTATACACGAAATAAGATGTTTTTATATTTTATTTCCAAAACTAGTATATGTACACACGTTTTTAATAAAAAATAAATATGCGCCTAACAAGTTTTTTTTGATAAAAAACATTGGACTAACAAATATTTTTTGCTAACATATAAGTAAAAATATTTATTAATCAAGTATTTTTATTTACAATAAAGGCATGTATTTAAAAAAACGTTTGTATAATAAATATTTTTATCTAAAATTATTGAATTACAGGCAGCGAAGGAGGAAGAGGATAAAAAATGCGAAAGCGGAGAAGAGGAAAGTGGCGAGTTGTCATTAACACTGTCATTGCCATTGCCATACTCTGCGTCTTCTTCATCATATTACTGTTTCACTAATTTAAATCATTCTTATGCTTCATCCACTCTCAATTTGGATCTTTCCATTTCTCTATGTGGTTTGTAAAGCATTTTTAGCTTTTTTTTTTTAATTAATACAGTAATTTAGGTTTAATCCAAACCAATCAAGCATATGATAATATATTTCCATAAAAAAAAAAAAAAAAAAAAAAAAACCCACCTTTAAGAAAATTTATGGTCTAATTAGCTAAACAAGAGAAAATATAACATATTGAACCACTTATACAACATGGTTTTCTTATCGAATGGAAAAATATATATATATATATATATATATATATATATATAATAGAAAGAGAGATTAATAGAAACACAAATTTTTTTATTTTCTAATTTTAACAAATTTTAATAGAGGAAGGGATTCTAGTAATTCAACGTACAAAATTTTAAAAACTCAATAACTATAATTATGTTTTTTTAAATTTATTCTCGTATCAAAATTTTAAAATAAGTAAATTCTATTCCAATTAGTAATACGAAATTGATATAATCAATGATCATCTCAAAATCAATTCTCCTTAAATTATTTTTATGAGAACGAGATAATTTAGGAGTTACGTTAAGTTTAAATAAATCATCTCAAAATCAATTCTCGATAAATTATTTTTATAAGAACGAGATAATTTAGGAATTACGTTAAGCCTAGATAAATCATATTCTCTTTATAAATTAAATCAACTACACGTTATAACTAATAGTTTAATATGCAGATAACTATTTATTTTACTATGAGTTTCTGCTGACTCCTCTCAGCGCAGGACTAAAGAAATGCAAAACAAGAAGTCATATGAAGAAAATGTTAAAATAAGAGTATGTTGTTTTCAACTTATAAGTAATGATATTTATAAGTACTGAATTGAAATTTACTTATAAGTATTTGTAAGTACTTAATTGAAATTTACTTTTTTTTTACTGAAGAAAAGTCGAAAGATTAATCAGAATCCAAAACAATCCTAATCAAAGGTGAACAAGTAACATGCCATGTTCCTCTACACATCGAAGAATCGGCCGCTCTAACTAACAAATGAGCGGCATGATTCGCAAATTCCAAATACAAGAAAATGACTTAATCAATTCTCTACAATCTCTTAAGATAGCACCTACTGGAGATAGAAAAATCTAATCATTATTTAAAGACTGCACAACATTTAAAGCATCAAGCTCTAAAATAATACCATCAAACTTGAAATTTCTCATCCAACTTTGTGCCTCTCTACAGCTCATAGCCTCCGCCATAAAAGCATCTCTCAACCATGTCATCAACAGAGATCTAGCAGCTAAAAAAGAACTAAAAGAGTCACGAATAATGCAATCATGTCCTATCTGATTTGAAGACCCAAAAACACTTGCATCCATGTTGCTGTGAGCACAGGCTTTTACTCCAGGGCTATGATAAATCAAGATGTGTATTGAACATCATCAGGTTCCTTTTGAATTGCTAAGAGTGGCATGAAGTCTAAGAGAAGCTACAACGGATGTCCAAAGCACAATCCAGTCATCTCTCCAAAATGCTCGATTTTCTCAACTATGCATGTTTTTGTACTCCGTATTTTATCCTAAAATTGTTTTTTGTTTTTTATGTGATTTTTTTATGTTTGTAAAAATTCGGCATTATTCGGCATTGTGCTGTCGAGCTATTTACTAAAAATTACCAAAAACTTTTTTCTTTTTAAAAAAACTATTTATTTTAATTAATTATTAATTAATTAATATATATAATATTATATATATATATATATATATATATATATATAATTGAAAAAAAAGCATTAGCATTACACATGTATATATAAAAGTTTTTCTTACCTAAACAAAATAATTAATTAAAGATTTAATTATCAGATAGGCAAAATTACAGTAGGTTTTAAAACTGTAAATCAAAATGAATACAAAAAAAGTGGAGGGGGTGAGCATGGTCAAGCATGAGTTCCATTTCATCAGTTTTTGGCTTTTTCTCATAATTTCACGCTGAAATCATCTTTAGACACAACACATGTGGGAAGTATGGGGGTTTTGGAATTGAGAAATGAAAAAGCATGGAGGTGGGCAGATGGGTGTCGGTGATAAACTGAAGCTACGACCTCCATTTATAAGGAGCTCTATTCTTTAGGGGAGAGGACTATAAGCAATGTGGAGAGCTATCTAAGATTAAAAGCAAAAAAATATAGAGTTAGAAAGAGCTTGAGGGAGAGGTAATCAAAGCACCATTCACCTTTCTCTTTCACCGAAGCTCCAACACTCACTAATGGCGGATTCGCCTCAGAGCTTTGTTTAAGCTCGTCTTTAATTCTAAAAAATCTTAAGTTACATCAGTAGCTTATTCAAAGTGAGAAAGGCGAGTTAGAGGGGAGAATACACAAGTTACAACTTCATCTCCTTCGCCTTCTTCTTCTTCGATCTCATCAATGAAGTAATGCATCCGGGGCACCGTTCAAGGTTGTTTTCGGTTCTAAATCATCCTAATACATCCCAGCGTGTAGGAATTGATGCCTTACAAATTGAAATGTGGGCCAAGGAAAAATGAATGTGGGCTTGGCCCAAAATGATACAACCCAAAAACCCATACCTATGCATGCATTGGTTATATATATTACCCTCATTCCCATTCTTTTAAGGGATTTC